>CM060961.1:128517682-128810182 GCA_030765045.1 Tenodera sinensis | reverse complement strand
GAAACATGTCTCCACAATGCACCTTCTTTCTGATACTCCTGTAGCATCTGATACGCGGTTTTGAACTTTTGAATCTTTTTTTGAAAATATTAGTTCTTTGCTTTTAGCTTCTTCCTTCATGTACGTCCATACATTTGAAATAATTTCTCTACTCTGACTATGTAATGTTTTGGCCCCTAATTTAGAACGTACAGGTGGCATAATTGATTTACGCTATGATCAATGTCTCACAAATTCATTATATTCACTCTTTATCGCAACGATCTAGGTCTTCAACTGCATGCTGCACTAAAAAGCACCTGTGAATTAGCAAGGACTGTCTCAGATCATGCAGACATCACTACCTTCCCCCTCCCTCCCCCATGTGCATGGTTTCATTCGCAGAATTATACAATATGAGCTGATGAAAGAGGCGAAAGCTATGGATTCGCCAACAAGACTTCCACTTAAGGTCCACTTAAGGATGGGCTCCTTCATTCCTTTGTCAAAAACTGAAGCTTTAGTGAAAGAATTTCCCTTCGAAGAAGGAGGTAAAGCTGTGTGTTGACTGGAAACATTAGTTCAAAATGCATATTTTAAAAACATTTTGAAGATCTTAATAGTGTACATATAATAGTGTCAGCTAGCAGTGTTCTCCTTTCTGTACTGTTGTAACATTCATGGAACCTCAAGCAATGAACAGTTGCCGTAATTTAAGGTGGCAATTATGTGAGGTTACTGTAGCCGTCACCGCTGCCACGCGAATTCGCTGCACTGATTTGCAAAGTTAATTACAAGTGAACTATTAGAGACTCCATTCTGATTTTTTCTGAGAATATTGAATAAACTTCATTGTATTTTTAGTTTTTTTTTTTTTCCAGATTTTTAAATGGTCGAGTTTATGTTATTACCTAACTTTAAAACTTTAATCGTATAAAATATAATATTAATACTAATTAATAAAATTTTCTAATAAATACCTCACGAAATACTGCAATTTATCTTTAATTTGAGACAAAGGTAAAGTAATTTGCTTCATTACAATCGGAGGTATGATTGATCGAAGAGTGAGGAGCGCGCGATTTTTGGGACATTTCAAAAATTAATATCTGCCAAATACTTTTTCTTATAAAACGAAGAAACACGGGTCAAATATATGTTGTTCCAGAAAAAAAAATCTAGAAAATCTAGGAAATCAAGGTCATTTTTTGCCTTATTTTGTTCGATTTGACGTGGAATGACTCATATGGCTGCCGCCTTCTGCAGAGCTCGGCCCAGGATACCAAAGCACTTGAGGAGTGCATGGAAGACTTGTGTAGTTCGGGAGGAAATTGAGAGGAGGCGCCTGTAATTAGCCCTCTCTCAACATGTATACAATAGGGCATAAAATAAATATTCCTGCTTTTTATTCAGGTCTAGTATACAAAATAATTGCCTAGCATTATATGTTTGGGGTAAATTATCATGTACAGGATTTAACATTCCAAAATTACCATTTTCTTTGTTTGAGAACAATTGAGGAGCGTTTTTTCAAAACTCGATGGATGCAAAATTTTACGAAATTGAGTTATATGTAGTATCGGTATAATTTTCACCTTCTGCATCGTTCTGTGAAATCAGATTTTGCAAAATTCGATTCTTGTCCTGTGTAGAAGCTAGGCAATATCAGCAGTTTTTTCAAAACTCGATAGATGCACTTGCACAGTTAAAGCAAAGGTCGATAGATGCAAATTTATGATTTTATAATCCAAAGTGTAGCAACCAATTCTATCAAACGCATGTTGGCATTGACTGCCATCTCACTGTTGCAATTCTCGGAATTCACAATCATTTCTACAAGCTTTGTACCCTGCTGCTTCGTTGGAAATAACTGTGAACTCAGGTTGTGCGCTTGGATTTCACATTCTTTTCTGCAAGCTTTTTGTTCCATTTATATCCCGTCTTTAACTGCAGCGGTCATATCGGCGACCTTGCCTATTGACAAAGGTGTTACTCGTTTAACAGGGGGTTTTTCGGTCTTTGGGGGTTTTTATATGTTGAATTCACATACACACACATTCACACTTCCATTCATACTTCCAGACTCAGGAAAGGATGAAGAATAATCTTGGCTGGAGAAAAATTCCTACCCTCCTGCCAGGAATCGAACCCGGGACCCCTTACACAGCAGGCAGGTGCTCCTACAAGTTTTGTTATTCTTACATAGCATTTTTATTCTTAGCTGAGACACTGCACTGTACTATGCACAATGGACAGGAGCTCAGATTATGAAACTGTACCAGTCGTAGAATGCGCTGGAGGTAGAAATTGCAAAAACAAGGAAAGGAAATCAAAATACAAGTCAAGGAAAACTCGTACTCCAGCAATTACATTTTCAGATAGTCTCGAGTACACTTCACGAAATCCTAAAACTAAAGCTTCCAAGGAATCACAGGGGTGTCAAAAGTTAGATTATCTCTCCTGGCTAGAAAATTTCACTTAGCTGGGAATGCGCCAAAGGAAACCAGAGGAGGCGATAGTACAGGAATATTACAGAAGGGCATTAATGCTGCCATAAAGCAAGACATTAAAAAGTACAGATGTAGAGAAAGCCACTATGGAAGAGAAAAATCAATTAGAGGATATTTACCTCCAGAACTTAATATCAGAAAAATGTGGACCAACTTCTGTAGCGAAAGAAGATTAAGAAATCTACCAGTCTGCTCATTGTCAAAATATAAAAATATATTTTACAACTTCTTCAATCTTTCATTCCTTACACCACACACTGACACATGCTCAACCTGCAAAGTGGGACTGATGAAAATTAAGACAGAGGCAGATGTGGAAAAGAGAAACGAACCAAGAACCATGTACAGACTGCACAAGTACTAATAAAGGTGAAAGTTTACTTATTCATATTGTTTGAAATTTATTTGTGTGTATTCAATATGTTTTTTTATATAAATAAAACAAAAATATATTGTTATTGTGAATGTAGCAGTACTTAGTTCCCAAGTTTATATTTAATAAAATAATCCTTATAAACATTAATATGTTGGTTGTATAGCACATTATGTATTATAAACAGGTGAAAATAAATAAAAGTATAATAAATACATAAAGCAAAAGCAACAAAAACAATAAATGACAAAAATAACGAAATTTCATGTCTTAATTTCTCGCTCACACAGAAAAGTTAATCAGCATCTATCGGCATTTGAAAAAGCTCCACATTTTGAAACCCCAAATTTGCACCTGTCAAACTATGCTATTTGTTTCTTTTCACATTCAGTGAGACAGTATCGGGAAGGAGAACTGAATTATTAATATAGCTGTTGTGCTAACCAATTAGTATTGCCAATAAATAGAAAAACCCGTTGTTCTCAGAAACGCATTTTGTGCATCTATCGAATTTTGAAAAAATGCTCCTCAATTAAAAACAAACAAAAAGTTACGCAAAATACATTTCCTCCAAAATTAATAACTGATTCTATCTAAATAAATATATACACACTGAATATAAGTAAATACATAAATGAAGTATTAAACTTATTTAAATAAACACAATACACTTGTTTACAAGTCATTGCATCGAGCTACATGGTACATTTGCAATGCGTTGAAAGAAAAGTGCCTCCTAAGTAAAAACTGAAATATGAAGAGAAGATTCATTCCATATCACATGACATGACAGCTGTACAACGAAAGAATATAATATCAGACAAATCATAGGTACGCGTTCATTGTTGCAATCCAATAAAATCGTCATATATGGCATACATATCTGCATAAACAGTTTCTTTCCAGCTCAGCTTATTTTTGAATAAGTAATAACAGATTCTAAGTATGATTTCTGGAGTGTCTGAAGTTATTCAGTTACGAAATGATGACCCCTAGCCACTCTTATGTCTGACGCCTACAGGTGTGATATGATTTTAGAGGAGTCTTTGCCGAAAAATGACGAGGAATATGAATATTTGTCTTGAAGAGTTATTGCAACAAATTGATAGCCTTATTGAACATGTACTCCCTTAACCCTTCATTGGGTGCATGTTCATTCGTAACGCCCCTAGTCTTATGTAAGTTATGTGTCTGTAAGATACACATGATCTTTCTTGGCGTTTGAATTATAATTGCTTGTTTATTTTGATTAATTCGTTAATTTTTCCATTCGTAGATACATTTTATATAGTCGTATAATAAATGATTATAAATTATACCTATTACAATTACTGTTTGAAATTAAAATAAAGATTTACCTGTATATAATAGTGGTATGTATAAATTAGAGTGACAGAACTAAGAGGATGTTCAACTAATAATAATAATAATAATAATAATAATAATAATAATAATAATAATAATAATAATAATAATAATAATAATAATAATAATAATAATAATAATAATAAAATAATAATAATAATAATAATAATAATAATAATAATAATAATAATAATAATAATAATAATAATAATAATAATAATAATAATAATAATAATAATAATAATAATAATAATAATAATAATAATAATAATAATAATAATAATAATAATAATAATAATAATAATAATAATAATAATAATAATAATAATAATAATAATAATAATAATATTATTAACAACAGTGCTAGCTTTGTTTCCTTGCACAGAGACCATCTTCTTCATCTTCATCATTCTTAATCATAATCATCATTATCATAAAGTGTATTGTACTCGTAATGATACCTAGGTACTTACATTAATTTTAGCGTATTCTATTTGTCACCTTCGTTTGCGCCTAAAAGCCTTGCCTCTTTTAACCCAAGCATTACCAATCCTTATTCCAGAACTTAAATTATCTACCAAGGACCATTCTGTGACTACCACTAGTAATAAAATGTCTGAGAAATTTTTAGAACATATTTATTTTAGAATCGGGTATTATATCTGATCATGTTTATAAAGGCAATATTTAACACTGTTTAACTATTCATTTTTTAGTTTTTAAATAAATCTCATTATACCGACGGGGTGACGCTTTATGACCACCTTGGCATTTCATTGTTTCTCAAAAAGACAAACAATGAAAACTTTGAAATAATTACGGAATACAGTAGTAAATTGATTGGCAATAACTATTAACTGTATGCCTTTAATAAAAAACTAAAAGACAAAATTAAAAAGTTAGAGAAAGTGGACATAAATTATCCCCTCTTGGTAATGCAAAACTCAATTATTTCTACGTAATTAAAGTTTTATAACTAAACATATTTCAACAGGTCGACTATGTTATGTACAAAAGATGTTGAGGTAAATACTTCAGTTTTTTGCTATATGTACATATACTCATGTTCTACTCATGTTCTAACTTTATACCTCAAGTAATGAAGAAATTATGTTTATTTAGGTTCACCACAAAGTACATAGAATACAACCTCTCAGAGCCATCACAAAAATCCCTTGTTTATGGTATAGGGACTAAAATGAATTACATGAGCTGTCGCGATGTATCTATGAGGCACAACATGATAAATGTACTAACGCTTCCGAAGTCATTAACACAGTGTAACTTCATGAAGCCAAACAGAAGTAGGTTAGAAGGGAGCTTTGTGTGTCGGAAGGATATTGGGAAAAACTAAGTCAAATGTCTCAGATGATACATAAGTGCTTAAAATCAAATCTCCTGCGTTTGTGTTGAAAAGTATTTATGATTTGTCTAGTAGTCAATAAAATCCAAATATAAATCGCTCAATAGTTCGTGCACCATCCTGTAGTTGATTAATATTTAGTAGATGTCTAAAAATGAAAAGACAACATTATTATGGCCAGATCCTCCAATTCAGGGATGGTGAGGAAAATAGGAATTGAGAAATTGATGAAGTAAATAATAAAAGTTATGTTTAATGTTAATGTAACACATTTTTTCTTTGGGTCTAGAATTTGTTTACCCTTCAGCTGAACTGAGCTGCTACTTTAAGACCCTACTCGAGATAAACAATGGTGTTCTCAACTTTTAGGACTCTTGCTTCCTTTACACTAAATAAAAGTTTCTGAAGCATCCTTGCTTCCTTGCTTCCTTCCATAGCGAATTCCTGCTAGTAGTTCACTGGAGGTGTTGCAGTGGGTGCCAGGTGTGAAGTGTCCCTCTTCTGCTCACCACTTGAGATGCCAAGTGCTTTAGGACTTTTTGTCAAGACACACAATGGATGATGGGTCTCTTGAAAAGCCCCACGGCTACTGGATCACTGCTGCCAATCTCAAAAGTTCTCATATTCCTAACAAGTACACCTACTTTAAAAGTAACGATGATCCAACAAATGCGGTCATCTAACAACTTTCCCTTACTCCCCTTATTCTCTGCTTGAAAATTCTTAATATTTTGAATTTGTGGCATTAAGTTTCAGCATATTACACATAGTGAACTCTGTACTATAAGTTTTGCAAATTGAACTTAGACACATACATTGTTTCCTTTTTCCAGCTATTCTGATGGTATCGCCAATTTTATTTTGAGTTTTAATATATTTAATGCATTTAGATACACGACCAGTTGTATACTATTTCTAGTTTTCAGCTTACATCTTAAATGCAAGAGTATTTTCTCTTTGTTCTGAAACTTGTTTATAATGGAGGAAAGTTAAAAAAGGCTTCTACTCAGTATTTTTTGATTTGCTACACACAACAAAGTAGTCTTTTGTTTTACTTGCTGTTATCATGAAACATATTTGCTCATTAAGTCCCCATTTTGTTACAAAAAAAAGTAAGTTATGCTGTATACAACAGTTGAGGTAACTAATAGCTTTTAAAAATAGATCGATATTTTTGAAAGTCTTTATATTACCAAGGGGGATGGCCCTAAGCAAAGTGGCCACCCTGACTTCGGCTTATTCTTCATGGTTTTTCCTGGTGGTACGCAAATATAAAACTTTCCTGTCCACAATTTCTGTACTTTTAACTCCTTATTCTGCTTCAGGGTGAAGGATCAGGCGAAAGGATAGTAGGAAAGCATATACTGGTGGAATTTTCTTTGCAGAATTGTGCGCTGATGTTTGGTATAGACCATCTTTCTTCTTTGGGAGAGATAGGCCTATTTAAGGTCCCGCCGGCAACAAGATTTAACATTTAGACGTCGGAACCTGACGTCAGTTGCTGGATGAAGTGGACAGAGCGCGAGCACAGCAAACCTTCCAGTCGTCTTGCCTTATCTACCTATCTATTTGGGGCACGGATTAATGCATCACTAAGTCATTCAAGCATACCACACTGGATCTACTAAGCTCAACTATAAATTGCAACAAGTGCTGTGTACACCCGCGGAGTCACTACTGGAACGACTAAACTTGCAGTTTTCACAAAGCAGATATGCCTGACTGACCGCCTACATAGCGCAGTGGTAATGCGCCTGCTGCGGGGGGAAGGACGCGGGTTCGATCCCCGGTACCAACGTGGGGAATTTTGCCCCGCTAGGAGGTCTGGCATTAGGTGCACTAAGCCTCGTTAGGTCCCGGAGGGGCCAATAGAGGAGCTACTTTATGAAGATGTAGTTCATAACTGGCCGGGAGGGCTCGGGGTCCTGACCACGTCCCGTCCTCCGGTACCGCACCCCACTCGTGACGCCTGTGTGGACAGAGGTGGGGGACGCAGCGATTGGGCGGCAAGCCTTGGCCCTTCATGGGCTATTGCGTTGGGGTTTAGTTTAGTTTTAGGTATGTCTGACTGTGCATCTGTTATTTTCATGACAAATTCATGACAAAAACAAGAAAAAATAGAGAAAACGCTTGATTCAAATGCTTATCCTTACTATACCCTTTGTTTTTTACAAGCTGATCTAAAAATACCGTACAAAGTTAGAGGATGGGTTGCTTGCGCTGAAACAAGGAAAAATGCGTATAAACATGTTAAAAAATGCTGTGTTTCAGTTTATTAATTTATTAATGAAAGCCTACTTTCAGTTATACATGATGTACCCTTATTGGTGTCATATATTTAGGGGACGTGTTCCTGACATCAAAAGAGTAAAAAAAAGTTCAAAATGTACATTGGTCTGAAAATCATTTATTTTAGAGTTACAACCAAAAGTGAAAACTACAATTTTGCTCGAAGTGACTTCCTCTTACTGCGTTCCATGCTCTGGCATACTCTGTTGAAAATTCCTGGTGTGTTTCGTACTTGGTCAAATCCAGTTTGTATACGTTCACACAAAATTTCAACACTATGTAAATACAGGAGTCACATAAACCAAAGACTTCAAATGTTCCCAGACGAAGAAATCGATTGTGTTCAAACCAGGTGATCATGCAATGGGTCCCCTTCGACCAATCCACCGTTGCGGAAATCTATCATTCAAAAACTTACGAACTATCATACTGAGATGGGCTGGAGCACCATCATGTAAAAACCACATTCGTTGGATGATGTCCAGAGGGACATTATTAGAAGTGATGCAACCCATTTCTGGAGATAGATTTGTCCACTCAGAAGCGGAGAGAAGTAGTGACCAATAAGGTGATCATGACTGACTCTCCCCCAAACGTTGGGAGAGAACCTCTGTTGTTGGTTGTCCTGCCGTATTCCATTAGGGTTTTCAAATGCCTAGTTATGAGTGTTATGAAAATTGAGTATGCGGTCGCGAGTAAAACCAGCCTTATCGGTGAATAAGTTACAGGCTTGGAAATTGATAAACACAGTGCACTGCTGCAACATGCGTTGGTAGAAACGTCTTCTTGGCTGAAATTCCACTGTTTATTTCTGTGATAAATAAAATATATACGTTAAATTATCTGGGAAAAGCGTCTAAAGTCCTGTTACTTCTGACTTATATAACCGTTAAACCGTGAAAGGTAGACCGGATCTTATTGTACAAAAAATGTAGATCTGGTTTAAATACACCATTCGTATGATATAAAGCTTTTCTGCGTGATAACAGGAGCTTTCAACATTTTCGAGATATTTCTTGTTATTTGTTTCAGTTTTTAAATACTTCTACTTTTCTCAAATAGGAAGTCATTATTAGTTGTTTTATGTCATGAATAATCATACAAAGTGAATCGGATTTCAAAGCCCTTACCCAGCAATTACCTCTTAAAAGCTTTCAATACTCATAAGCCTAATATATTCTCCTATTCTCATTGTATCTATAAGGAAGTGCGTTATAAAAGCATTTTACTATCCCGATTAACAGGAAGTGTATAGAACAAAAATGTAATGTGTTGCACTTACATGGCTTTCTCTACTCTTGTCCTAACTATTTTTACAAACTCTTATTCCTATATCTTCTTGGTCCTGGTTGAGACAAGCATTTGCAGAAATTATCTTATTCCTCATTTCTTTCTACGTACAAGGAAAATATGAGAATACTGTAGGCTTTGAGTGATAGTTAAATCTTTTAAAGCTTTGACATTGCGTTCTCTTTGTACGAAAACATAAAAAAATGAACAATGGTGTTGCATTTGATGAAAGTCTGTTTTCCGAAACTGACACAAATAACAAGGAATATCTCGGAAATGGTTCACTCTACAAAAAAAATTATTTGGCCATAGACTGTGTTTTACCATTTTTGAATGGTAAGATTTTATCTATCTTTTACGGTTTACGAGTTATCCAAAGTAAACAGGACTACACGGGCTATAGGCAGAAAATTCAAAATATACATTTCATTTGTCACAAAAAGGTCTTAAACATAAGTCACTTTAATCAAAATCGTTCAAGCATTTTCAAGAAACTCAAAATGTTTGACAGATTTTCCATGTAAATAGCCTTTAAGGTGGAGCAATGTTCTTCAAAATCTTCATATCGCACCCTTAAAAGAGATTAAACTTAAATACCAAATTTGATTTCTAATGGAATTTTTGTTTTTGAGTTACGCTGTCCACAGACACACACAAGGACCTTTTTCTAAAAATGCTTCTTTTTTGTAGTCAGGGGACCTCAAAACGTATTTCCGATGAAATCTCGACATCAAATTTTAGGGTGGAATACTATACTTCCTCTACTTACTGAAAGAGAAAGTAATAAGAGTTTTAAAGAACAGTTTGTAAAAGAGTAGAGAAGTTCATATGAGAACACTCTCTTTGTACTCATCGTATAGTTTGTATAGCAACTGTTCATTAATGTAATATTTATTGGTAGCATAAAGGCCGACAGTGAAGCCACAATGCATTTACGACTTTAAGAATTAAATGAAGTTAACCACTGTTAAACTATGTGTGCATATTTTACGCACATACATGCAATGTTGTAGGGGACGGTTAACCATATGGTCTTTTCTAAAGGAGACCCGTGTCTCATATGGCTTGAGCTCTCTGAGGCCTATAGGTTTGTTCAGATTCGTTCAGTGTACTAATAGATATGTAAGCTATTACTGTCTGCGTAAACTGCATGCATTATCTCTTACAGCACTCCTACGATAACTGGAGTATTATTTTTATACACATTAGTCTGGAATTAAATACAAGTTGAAAATTCGATTTGTTTTTGTAGTTTAATGTACAGTGTGGTGAAAGATTTCCACATTGTCGAGAGTTTTCTATTGCAGAATGCTGAATGCATTTTTTTTTTGCTGGCCTACTGATCCCAAGGTCGCGGGTTCAAACCCGGCCCAGGCCGATGGTTTTTAAGTGTGCTTGTCTCCTGCGGGACAAACTTCCGGCACATCGGCGACGCTGATGTGATCCTGGCAATTGACAGCATCGTTAAAGAACAAAATAATTTTTAACACGCACATTTTATGTCCAAAGCGCTGTCAAACTTTGAGATCTCATTTCTGAACTTGAGTCCCACATAAAAACGATAGGCATAAAACCGTCCAGCCATAATTGATCAATTACGCTCTATTATTACACAAACCTTAGATTAATGCAGACTCCTTGCTCTGTTCAGCTTAACTGTGTATAAGCACATATCTATTCTTCGCTACACCACTTTGAAATATGCACGGTGTAGCCATGTGCAACATAGTCAAGCACTCAGGTAAATTTTAAAGTACACATTTTAAAGCTAATTTTAAGAAGTGATCTCAATACCTATTTACTCCTAGATCAATTACACTCTCTGGAACAAACCAAAGGTTCCTTTGAAATACTAATGTACTAGGACAGGCGTGTCAATAAGTGTCTGCTAGGAGCCACTTGCCCCACTAAGGTGCGTTCCTCCCTCCATGCCGACGGGCTACACGGTGCAGTTCAAACTAGTAACCAGTCTCTCTGCTACAGTTATCTTGGTAATAATTAGTATTGGACGCACGTTCAAAATGGCTAAGCGAGCGTTTCATCAAGAACATTTTGGTTAATTGTGATTATTCATTACGCCATGTGTCTCATTTTAATCTTAGGCACCACTTTCATGAAAATACATATCAATAAGTATAGCAAGATCGTTGTATCAGTATGGTTATATATTTTCTTAAAAAAGTATAATAATATTAATAATAATAACAATAATAATTAATAATAATAATAATAATAATAATAATAATAATAATAATAATAATAATAATAATAATAATAATAATAATAATAATAATAATAATAATAATAATAATAATAATAATAATAATAATAATAATAATAATAATAATAATAATAATAATAATAATAATAATAAACTTATTTGTTCTGTAGTATATTCATTATAATCACGCTGTACACTAATTAACATTTTCAGGATAAAAGTTATACTACTCGTGCTGTCATATTTCTCAATATTTCAATTAATTTTATTGTCATGTTGGACACATTCTTAACAGAAAGCTGAAGAATTGAAATCCCAGTTCTCCAATAGACTCAATAAAAATAAGCGGTTACAAACATCCAATGACGTCATTCAACAATCTTTTAGGGCCGTATTTCAAAATTGAATTGTGTGAAAAGCAGATCCATATCTACATTAATAAGTATGAAGTTAGGTTATGTTCTACGGCTAAGTTGTTCGGATTTGAAACCTGATTTAAGTAAAATGTTAATGAGAAACACGACCGTTGGAAGCGGTTTAAAATATATGCACAAATGGAGCTCATTTTTAATATTACGGGTAAACAACGGTGTAATGTGGGTGAATTTACAGCTTGAACTTAAACACCCTGTATCGTTCCGCAATGTGGTGTGGGAGCAGTTGCTACCCTCCCTATCTTTTCCTTATTGACACGCCCGTACTAGAGTATACAGTGAACTTAAATGCTTGTATGTGTATACTATCATCTTAAATGTTTTGTGGTGTGTTAAATAATTTATTTCAGCATGTTTCGGGTAATGTTTAATATTGTTCTTCAGGGTGTATAACAATATTATGAAACGGACATGTCATATCTATTTTATTTTCTTTCATTCTGAATATATCACAACGATAAAGGATCATAAATAAAATAATGTTTAAAGAACACTCTGTAAAAAGCAGAACTCTATTTCACGTCCTTTACAAACTACACAGTGTATTAAACAAGGGTCCATGAAGAAGCTTCAGCCAAATTTCTGAGTAAACGCTCAAAAAGCTCCAGAATTCGGTTTGAAGAAAAAAGTATACTAATTTCCTCAGCAGCAATAGAGTTACTTGGGCACAGAATGTTCTTGTTATAACTGTTCACAGCACAACTCTTATCAATTTATGCAAAATGTTTACTGAAAGAAAGCTGCCTTGAAACTAAAAGCATGACTTGTGGTCCCGTGCGTGAGAACAGATTTCAAGTCGAAGAAATTCATCAAGACAGACTGCAGGTAGGCAGGTAGGCAGGCAGGCTGGTGCCAGAGTATTAATATCACATATACGTACGTTTACATCACTATGACAATAACATTTAGAGATATGAATTAATTACAGCAACATTGATATTACACATTATATCTTATTTAAAAATACATGTCTTAAATTAAACATTATGAGCACTCCTTGGTGCAGTTTATTCTTTGGTGTCAGCGAAGTATTCGCGACTAGTCAAAAGCAAATAACTGTTCTAGTTTTCTTCATTAATAGTTTCTATTTTTTCGATTTAACAAACTCGGTTTAAATATGGATTATTCAATGATCTTTAAATCAGTCCTCACATTGCTAAAATGCATGTGTATGCGATCTTTTTAGAAAATAATTTATAACATCTGGTAAGTTCTCTTTTTATAAAACTCAGTTAGCGTTCATTTTTATTGTGGATTTTGCTTTTGACTAGTATATAATATTCTCAAAATTCAACATTTATATTCTTAAGATAAACTATTTTACTATTTAAAATAAGCATTTGACTTAATTTTAACACAGTTTCTTTAACTTTTACATTTAAGCCTAGCCCTGTTAAACTATTAAGCAACGTTCAAACTTTGCTTAGAAACAAATATTGACATTACACTCCATGATTAAATACAACTCCTGATATAAAATTAACAAAGAACAGTCAAAGCACAGGACACATCTTAAATTTTGAGGGATACAAACTCTCAGCAAGAATTTATAAACTCATTTAACGATATGTAGTAACATACATTAATTAGGATTATCGTTCTAAACTATTTAATCACTTTATTCTATTTAACATTTAGAAAAACAAGTTAGTTGAAGTAACAGATCTTATTATATTTGTCTACAATATAACGAAAACCAGCCTTTAACGTTCAACATCACAACACACCGAATAATTGACATAAAAGACAGTAAATACTCTGAGAGAGTATTTTTGACTTCCATTGTTAACTCCGCTTTGAATTCAAAGGTCCTTGGATACCGCATAGACTTTCTTCTGAATGATTTGATGAAACATCGTTATTTATGATTACCAGAATCACATTCTGGTTGGAAATTTGAAGTCTGTTGGTTCCATATGAAACATTACATTTTAAATCTCGATGTTTTGTTTCATCTATAACACGTAATCTTTTCTTAACTTGGTATCTCTGATATACTGTCTATTATTTGACTCGTTCCTGTCAAGTCTGAAAGCTACCTGGCTTAACTTAGTAATATCTATGGTAAATGTTTTGGTACAGATAACTAATAATTCACTTTATTACAAGAACACAAATATTTCTATCATATTACTTCCATATACATGTTGCGTTTATTGAATTAATGTTTATAGAAATTCATTTTATCCATTACATATACTATTATTCTTTTTAATATTAATGTCTTCTGCTTCAGGTTTAGTTCGTTGTTTATGCACTTGCAGTTACTATGAATTTTATTTTCAGCCTGCCAATGTTTGAAATCTTTGTCTCCAGAAGTATCATAACAGAAATTTCAATAATACAAACCTGCGCATTAACATTTTCTGTGATAAACTGTGTATATTGGTGTTACTAAAAATTATCTGCATAATATAGAGAGTCAGAAAACTTCTGTAACTTTGTGTATTAAAGTACTTCAAATTAATTACATTTAGTTGATTGAAATTTGTTAAAACTTCTCCTAAGGTGACTCAGCTCCAATAACTCAGTATCAACAAAGCTGTTATATGTATATAGAATGAGTTTAACGTTTTAAAGCATGTTGTGTATGCACCTTGTCTCTTCTATATTAAATTGTATTATCTACTACTTATTTTCACTTGCCTAGTTTATATGGCTTAAAGAAGGAACGAACGGATTCCACACTCAACAAACAAAATCAAAGCTGTTTGAAGTAATTGCTAAATTCCATTTCCGAATAATTAAGTTTTAAAATGGGTGATTAAGGAATTAAGAAAGTTTTCATTTGCCGTTAAAATAAATATTTAAATTGACCACTAATAAATTAGGTATGCATTATTTAGATGCAGATATACAGGGAAAGGAAAGCAACACTGACCATGCATGCTATATTGTATGGAGGGCAAGCTTTTTTTTTTTTTTTTTTTTTTTTTTTTTTTTTTTTTTTTCTAAAGGAGACTCATACCTCATTCACATGGTTCATATTCTATGATCTTGAAAAGCATTTGGTTTTAGTTTATTTCAAGTTCTATACTCTCGAAGTAAATATAATGAAATATAAATTATTTTCGGGTATATTACTTCTGAAGGCCATTAAGGTAGGTTGAGTTTAGCTTTCTAAGTGAAGATTTCCAGTATTTTTGTATGTGTGTCCCCTTTTCTCAGCTAAGCGCATTTAATCGTGCCGGCATGATGATCAATATCTATGTTGGTAAGGAATTACATTACACGTGTCTACCACAGTGCCTACCTGGTTATAGTAGTCAGTCTAACATATGTCATACTCTCTCCCTTTTTCTTCTCTCCTTAGCCTGAAACCGATCTATACTCATCGATTAATTATAGAGTGCCTGTATGTTACATCAAACATATATGAGATGGACTAGCCCAAGCCATGGCGTGCATTGTTGTTGCATAGAATGCTCTCAAGCTATGTATCTAGGTGAAGTGTTTCCGTACTTCTTCCCTTTTACTGTTCACCTAGTTCTCTACTAATATGTATGTGTTGAAGTTTAAATAAAAACAACAAGAGATTGGCTCATATAGGAGTGGGGATAAGGACTTTCTACCAATGTAAAACAAGGAAAGAAGAAAAAAGTCTCTAAGGGAAACCAAAGGCATAATCAGACACATCGACAATTTTCCGTGCACTCAACTTTACACAAAAAAAGCTTTGAATCAAAATATAAATGCAACAAGAATTTTGTTGGTGAAAATGTTTCAAAGCATTTTCATAAACGAAAACTGTCCGGTGAAAATGTTTTTAATCTACAGAAGTTAGTAAGTGTAAAGGAATGCACCACTGGGATTAAAATGATACATTTAGGGACATATTAGATTCATAATGGCAGGGATAGCGCTTACATCTGCAATACCATTTGTTTGAGAATTTGTTTGCTTTGCTCCAAAACATGAGCGTAGCACTGTCTTGCTCCATGAGTTCCGTTAAGTTAATAAGATAAATAAATATGGATATAAAATATAAGGGCACGTAGAGATTCATATTAATGTAATAGTAAATCAATATTAGTTGTACTAAGAAAACGTAATTCATATCACTATAAAATGCTAATAAGCGATAGTAGCTTACAATATTCAATTTATTATCATTCTATTATAATAATAAAACTAATAATTATTAGTTCTGTACTGGCAACGAACTGCATATGACCTTGTGTTCATTAAGAATTACAAATTTATTGGGGTAATAGGTTTTTTCTACATTCTTCCACAACCGCATTCGGTTGTTCGAGTTGTGTCAAATAACCCACGAGCATTTGTACCATCTCTCTGTATGATATAAATTTTGAACTTTATACCTATATCTACTTTAAAAGAATCATTGTCTGTAAATATTGTGACTAGTACATGGTAATCAGAGAAGTCTTCATTATGAGAAGCCATTTAGAACACCAGTTTTCATTTCACACGGAACATGACATGATCCATGGTTTATAATTGTTTCTCCGAATTTGTCTCAGGGCGACAGTCAAAGACAGAAATGATGAGTTGAATGTTAATGAGAACACTATGAAAACATTACGGAAGCAAAACAAATGCGTGGCTCTGGGAAATTAAGTACATTTTTTCGTCCAAGCATAATTAATTATTCATAACAGTAATAATAACCACTGAAACAATAATAATAAGTTGGAACATCTAACCTTGTAAAGAGAGCACCCTCTGAGAGGATATTTAATTTTTCATCAGAGTTAATTTTTATAATCATTATCAACGCTACAGAAATGAGCAATAATTACAGATATGAAGAATCCAAGTCAATTTAAAATAATCAACTTGCGTTTCTTCTGGTAGTATACTTTTTCGGAAACTCGTGTCTGGTTTTCATCCAGTTTGAATAAGAAATAAGCCCTATAAGTGTTCATTATCTTGCAGAAAATGCTTTTCATATATACAGTAACGCTCATAAGTATTTTGACAAAGTCTGATTGTTATCTAATATTGGCAGTACTTGCACAAACACCCAAGTGTGCATGTAGCTGACAGCTGACAGTGCTACGTATAACACTGCAGAGTCAACAGGTCTAAGAGAGTGTCTTCTAAATAGGCCAGAGCTGGCTCAAAAGTCTGTTGACAAAACTTACTTAAACTTTTCTTTCTGACATTTTACTTGGCATGTGTTTCAGACGAGTTGTGAATCAGTCACTAAATATTATGACATTACCTCAATGTAAAGAATACAGTGTGCAGTTCCAGGAGGTTGTAATACATGTTTTACAAGAAAGGAAGTCACAAGCAGAGGTTGATCATAATTTTTATCTATCTAGACAACGTGTCTGGAACAAACTTTACTAGGTCCGTGGTCATATACACAACAAATCACGACAGGGTTGAAGTAGAAAAACACCCAAAAGTATTACTAATTTAAAAGCAATCCGTATCAGATCCTCGAAAGTCTGCACGATAAATCAATGCCGATCTACTATGTAGTAGACGACCATGTATCTACTGCGGAACGTAGATTAAAGGATGTGGATTTGGCAGCTCATATAAGCCCTCGCAATACACAGAAGGGACTTGCCTTTGCAAAAGAACACCGTTACTGGATAGAGCAGTATTATGGGGCGATGAGAGCAAATTTAATTTGATGTCCTGTGATGGCATTCAATGTGTTGGTTGACCTAAAGGTGAAAGATTCAATCTGCGCTACCAGGCTCCTGCTGTAAAAGATGAGGGGGAAATGCCATGGTATGGGGGGGGGGGCTTCTCCACTAAGGGTGGAGCGCGTATAGAAGGGTTCTGACTACAGGAAGATACTCGATAAGCATATGCTAGACATAAGATGCCCCGAAAATTGAGTTTTCAGCATGATAATGATCCAAACATCGTTCTCATTTTGCTATAGACCATGTCCAACAGAAAAAATTAAGGTATTGTCACGGCCAAGTCAAAGCCCGGACTTGAACCCGATCAAGCATATGTGGAAGGTGTTGCTGAGATGTGTCAGAACAAGAAAGCTTTTCCAATTCAGTGGAATTCTTCAACATATTCAGATGTGAACGGCAAAAAATATCTAGGTATACAATTAAAAGTAAAAGTTTATGCAGAGATATTAGTTACCATCTCCGAAATAGCACATATAGTATTATTTTTCTGTACAAAACTACTTTGTCGAAACCCTTATTACCTGCGGATTACCTACTTTTATTTTTTGACATACAGTACTCTAACCCCAGAAGTGTAATTTTATGTTTATGAATGTACTGTTGTTTATAGTATAAGTTACCGATTGTACAAGAGGTCAACCAATCTATAAATGAAGAAATGTTGATGAACCCTGCTGTACGTAATCCATTGAAACAATACATTATACTCAGTAGTTCTAAACCTTACGGTGTTTAATTCAAACACGTTTGGGAGTTTTTAAAAGCAGTAGGATATAATTAGGAAAGTGACACAGGAGACTACTTTAAATTCTATTTGCGTAATTACACAAACATGGTTATGTTCGATTTAAATTTTTCTGCAAATAATGATTAGGTATGTTTCTGCAAATAACCATTATAAACAATTTTATAATGATTATTTAATAGTAAGTTGGCGCTTGTTTAAAGCTCTGCAAAGGTTACATAAATGCCACCCTGCTTCTTAATTAAATATGTTGTAGCTCATACTTTGGCTGAACATTCTTCCAATGAGTTTCTTTCTAAGATTACTATTTTTATGCACAACATAAAAGATAATCTTATGCTGTAAATAAAATGTATTTTCAATCTATTTAACCTGTCGACAGTAAAACCAATTGAAAGGCACAACGTCAATTTAATCGGTCTTTAAAATTGAGGTGAAGCGTGTCTTTGTAATGCAAACTCTAATTTTAATTCATTTTTGAGCGTTTTTCAATGTTTAATATATTCCTATGTAACTTATTCGTTTGAAACTATCACAAGAGCTTCAGCAAATTAGGATTTAAAAATCAATGTGTACTAGTATAATTTTTTCTCGGCGAATTGGGATTTAATGGCAAAGAAAACCAAGCCACTTTTATTTTCGATGTGTTTTCACTATAATACATTGCAACTAAATCTGCCCATCAATGTGAGAATGGAACAGCTTAGTTAAAATATTGAAAACGATACAATTTAGTCTACTTTCCAAAGAACATTCTGAATTATCCTATCAAAAAGTGATTAATAAGTGAATAAAAAATTAATAGTATAATGTAGCTCGTCAAAATTTTGTTTTATATTCTGAGTGGAATCGAAGCAATCATAGGAGAAATGTAGATGTTTGGCTTTCCACAGAATAAAGCTTTTCATAATTATTTTATTTATATGTACATGCACTTTCTCTTGCATATTAAACAAAGTTAATCGCTATAAGGCTTCCGTAGGGCTTTTTTCTGTGCTTAAATGGATTATGGTATCTATTTACAACATTGTGTTGGGATTACGCGCGTCTACCATGCAACTGCCTGCTCACTATTGCACTCTTCCCTTGATGTTCTTATAGCATAGAGCGACCGAGGAGGTTCAACGATAACCTGTGTCACTCGCAATTGGGAGATCCACACTTCAACTCCAATAGGACCGTCCATTCTCCCTCACTGAGGGTTTTACAAGGTTTCCCACAGTCGTCATAAATGGCAAATCCCGGGAAGATATCCTAAAGTTACGCCTCGAACCTTTCTTTCTCAAAATTCCTTTTTCAAGTATTTCAGTTATTCATGTGGTGTGGTAATAGTAACTGTGTTATTAAGGTGCAGAAGTCACAAAAAGGAACCACAGTGGCTGCCCTGGCCACGCCGCTTTTCTTACCGTGTTTAGGGTATTTTATGGCATCAAGACTTCATTATATATGCTCGTTCTGTCACCTAGTAGGTGTCATCACGAGTTGTACTGTGTATCAGACCAATAAGAATACCTCTGACAGTTATGTTAACTCATTGGTTGACGAGGAAGAGATATGGGTGAGGAATGGCCATTAAGGGTTAAGGAAGCGCCAGAGGAATCTCACGACACACCTTACTAACGCTGTTAAAGAAATCCAATGTAGTTAGTTCTTGTAGAATTGTTCAGTTAAGAGGACTGAGGAAAACAAAAGCTCAGTTAGGAATGACGGTGTTTGAACCACGGACCTTCCAAATGTTACCCGACGCGTCATAGTGGAGTTATCACGCTCGGTTTAACAGGCAGTGAGGAACAGTTTTTCTATTGCCAATACTACATATGTGTGAAATGAAAGTGCATATAAAACAATGAATTAGTGCTAGAACTCAAATTAATTGTAAACAATCCTTGCAAATATATCTTGAGTACCAAAACATATTACGTTTATTTCGGTTTCGCCGCCTCTTTTAATGTGGGAAGAAATTTTTCTGTATTACAAGTGGTATATTCCTTTACATTTGTATACATATATCGGAATTGACAGCATCAGCTATTTTAACACTTTGAATCTATTTGAGGTTAATTCTGCAACATTACACTGGGCACCTGAATAAAACTAAATGGAAATTTATTCTGGAAATGGTTAAAATGAATTGAAATGGGTACTGACTTTTATAATAAGGATCTCATGAGTGTGTCAAACTAGTTTTATTCAATCACTCGTATAAAAGAAGTACATATTATAGCTCTCAACTTCATTTATCCGAAAGATTCAAAATGCTACTCAATGCTTCCTTCCTTCTTTTTGAAAACTCTTGTGTGCCAACTAAAACTAAACTCAGGGTGCAGCAAGCCTTTTTGGTTCAAGACCGCTGGGTTCTCACTTCAGCCCACAACAGGCGTCATGAATGGGGTGCAATACTGCACACAAGGACGTGATCAGCCCAGGCCAATATATGTAGCCTTCGCAAGCGCTATTTCTTAAGCGGAGCTCCTCAGAAATCTAATGGCGGGAATTAAACAGGATTTTCTCGCTTGGTAAAATTCTCATTGTTAAACCTAATTAACCCATAGTTGATAAAGCAATAATATTTTAAAAATCATACAGGAGCGCTAGCATCAAGCTAATAAGACGAGCTTTAAGCAATTTTGTTTTCGGTTAATATAAAATGGAGGAGGTAATCTTCTACCCTTAGTCTTACTTAGGCTTATTTTATCACATTTTATATATTTATTACCAAAGCTTTGTTAAACAGAACGAAGCGCAAAAAATGTGTTTCAGCGTGTAGGAAACGTTAAGCGTATAACCGTGCCAACAGGCAAGTTCCAAGGTCTAAGTTAATTCCTACCTTCTGCAGATTGTTGTCCGTCTGCCGTTGACATACTACGAACAATCGTCTGTGGTTTGTAAGGAAGCAGACCTATGGTTGTTTTCTTGGGCGACAAAATGAAGAACTGGAGTTGTGGTGCGTGTGATATGCTTATGCACCTCTGCATCTTGCAGGAAATTATGAGATTATTCAAAGGATTTATTTATTTGGGAATAAAATAAAACTGAACGATTAGAGCTTATACAGGCATATTTTAACTAGTATATATTTAATTCTCGTAAACCAATCCAAGGAATTAAATATTTATTTAACCCCCCTACTAAATCCCAAAGCGATCACATTTCTTCGATTGTCAAAAAGGCGTATGAGTTATATTTTGAATTCAAGGTAGATGGGCGTAAGTGTTGGATACCACAGAACTATTGTTGACGTTACTCCCGCTATTTAAGAGGCTGGTTAGATGAACTCACTCATCTAAGCCTCTTGCCCTGCCACATGTGTGGAGGGAATCTAAAGACATGACACATAAACCCAAATTTTTAATCTGGCATGCGCCCAGTTCTGCATTCTGCTTCTCTCCCGGTTCCAAAACCAGCAGTGGAATGGACACTGGAAGATGAGGCAGACAATAAGACAGATCACGAAGATCACAAGAATCACAACTACAGCTACTACCACCGCCACTATCACAGGCAGCATTAAACGATATTTAAGAGTTCTAAATCTTTCAAAAACACAAGCAAGCTGGGTTACTTGGGTCTCGTCTTCAAGAAAAAAAGCTTGCTACAACCATACACCAGTATATCATTCGTAAACGACAGCTTGGTATATCCACTATTTTCTCAATGACAGAGGTTTTGATATTTTGTAATGACAATATGATGGGTTACTTAAAGAATGTGTCATGGTTTATAATCCAGTAGAATGGAACCTATTTATAGACTCCCAAAAAATAACTGTCTCAAAACGTTCTCTTACATAAGGGAAACAACAAACCTTCCATACCAGTAGAACTGGTTTAACCAGTTTAACTCAGTTCAGTTAAAGGACACCTGGATAACATAGTACTGCATCTTAAACATAGTGGCCATTCGAATCACAAACTGAAAATCTGCAATAATCTTAACGTACTGGGACAACATCTAGGAATGTTTTTGTGTCACTGGGACAGTAGGGCAGGGAAAGAGCATTATATAATCAAACAATGGCCTTTGAGAGAAAGCTTCAATCCGGGTGAAAGAAATATGCCACATGAACCCCTTGATAACATGCTGTTACCACCGCTGCATCTGAAGTTGTGTTTTATGAAGAAGTTCGTGAAAACAATGGAGAACGATGGTTGCGTATTTCAACATTTAGCATCCAAATTTCTTACCATTAGTAGTACAAAAATTAAAGAACGTGTTTTCATTTGATTTCAGATTACTGAGTTGATCAAAGGTATTACCTTCAAAACGTTCTTAAAGACACTGATAAAGCTGCTTGGCTTGCATTAAAAATGTATGCAACAGGTTTCTGAGGAAATGATAAGTCTGAGAATCACAGGGAACTGACAGAACATTTGCTGGACTGTTGAAGTTACATTTTCTTCATTCTCATTTGGACTTTCTTCCACCTAATCTTGGAGATGTGAGTGACGCACATGGTGAGAGATTTCATCAAGATTTAGCTGACATGGAGAGACAGTATAAAGGAAGACGGTCACCAAACACACTGGCGGATTACTCCTGGATGCTCTTACAAGAAATTTCACCATTCACCGGCAAACAGAAAGTTTCTAGGAAAAATTTCTAAACTGTGAGTACATTTTATGCTTTATTCAGCATTATGGCTTTGGGATGGAGTGGGGGGGAGGGGGGGGTCGTAATTAAAAAAAACAAAAAAAAAAAAAAAACAATATTACTGTATGATCTGTGTTTTATTCAGCAACAGGTTCCTCGTCTACTGTAATAGAGTTATTTCCAACTGTCTTTAAAGTTGCCAATGGGTTTTTTTATGAACTGCACATATGTTGCTACTTATATGAAATATAGCCGAAGTAGTTCACAGTGGTATGTCTTTCCCACAAAAATTGGTAACTGATAGAGCTTTTCTCATTTCATTTTCGTAATCAGTATGTGTGTGTATGTGTGTGTGCGTGTGTGTGTGTGTGTGTGTGTGTGTGTGTGTGTGTGTGTGTGTGTGTGTGTGTGAATCAATTGTGAACACCTACTTTCATATCAAGGCAAAACAGAAAGTTCAAATTTGTTGCATTGTGATAATTACAAGCTCAGAATTCTGAGAAAGAAATAAACGTATGGCAAATCTGTACGTTACAATGCATACTTGTATATATTTAATTATTTTAAAAGCTGAAAAATATTTCACATTAATTTTATAATTAATAAAATCCTCAATTTTCTAACTGTAAAATAAACAGTATTAATTAACTATTATGATAATTCTGGAGGCAAATGTTTATAATGTGTTCATAATGACTGATTACTTCAGTTCAAATGTGTAATAGCAGATTGTTAATATGTGAATTTAGCTGTGGATTGGTTCAAAAATAGTATCTTTACACCTCGCTAATTCAATAAAACTCTTAAAATACGCTTTTTTAAGATGAAAGAAAACTGTTTGACCTAAGCGTTTTTACAGGAAAACTACATTTGACAGAAGGTATTATCACTAAAAATAACATTGCATTCACCTACACACTCTGTAACGAAAATAAAGACAAATCAATTCTGAAATAATATAGCTCTAAAGTGTTTCTGCATGCTGGAAGTGCACAAGCTGCTTTTTAAGCCTAACTTAACTCTTATCTATTTGATCAGTATTACTATACAATGGCAGGCTGCGTAGTTTTAAAACAGAAATCAATGTAAGAACCAACAGCTCAACGAAAGCACCAACCTATACACTTCAAATAACTTCTACGTTGATAAGAAAGAAAGTGTATACGCGTGAATGAATCTATCATATAAAATTCGTTTTGTCTTTCCAAGTACGGATAAATACTGAGTCAAGTTTTCCATTGCGATACAAAACACATGTAGTGGCTCACCACATTTTGGATCATTCCTACCTGCATCTGGTCCATTTTCCGTGCTCTACATCGCCGCTAAAAGTGTAATGAGATATTGTGAAAATAGATGTATGTAGGAAAAATAATTAGACTTAACAACACCAAAACGTAACTTTAAATAGAAGTATCTGCATTTTTTTTCTTTCACAAGAATAGATATTTATGGACACAGTGAGGCCAAGCGTTGTCATCTTGCACAGCTTCGCTTGGAACTACGATTTACACGCTAATGAACATACACATTGTCACCAGTTTTTGTCAATTTTCACATTAAATCAAACGATACATATGGACGCTGCCTCAATCTGGCACCATTCGTTTTAATAAAAATATATAATGTATTTGTGTTCGCGCAATGTGGCATGATGGGTTGCTTCCTGTGGATTGTCCGATCTATCGAACTGCAGTCGACCCTCTTCCGGTACTCGACTCTCCTGCAAACAAGAAAGCATATATTAGGTTTTCATATTGAATTGTACAGCAGCCTGAGATTATAACTATTCCTTGTGGTAGTGCCCGTAAATTATTTTTCATGCTCAAATATACATACCAGGTGTAGGTACTGCTTCGACCATGCGTTAAACCTGGGATTATACATCATGAGCGTAACAGATATCTTCAATACAATTACTGTCAATAGCGAACCGTTTCGCCGAAGAAAAGAAAATGTGGTAAATATTTGGAGTTATCTAGTTTCTTAACGAATATAGCTTATTATTTCACTAACTGCCGTGCAAACATTGCGTGAAAAATGCTGTAATGCATTTATCCTTAATTCGAACTAATTTATTCACAATTTAATGTTAAAATATCAAGCAAACTTCAATTTATAAGAAATATTTCGCAACGTCACATTAACATTAAATTGTGACTAAATTCATTCGATTTGACTGACATTCGTCAAGAAGCTAGATGGCTCCAAATATTCCGAACATTTATTTGTTTACGGCGAAACGGTGCTTTATTGACAATAATTGTATTGGACATATTTGTTGCACTCATCATGTAGAATCCCTGGTTAACGTATGGTTGAAGCAGTACCTTCCACCCGGTATATACATAACATATTATACATAGAATGGATCTTTGGGGCTCTTGGAAACAAACACTTCTAAATAACTAAAGCATGTATAAATGGTATCCAAACAAACTGCACTGCACTTCATTGTACTCTCGTATATTTAGATTGCACTTTATGAAACTCTTAATAGTTCACTTAGAATCCCGTGTTTCAAACTACAACGTAGGTACAATTCAACAAATTTAACACAATAAACAACTACAATATAAGGTATTTCACAGCTGCAATTATTTAAGCATCTTTTTGACACATTTTGGTGACCTATATTAGAATATGAAAGTTTTGAGTACGCGTGAGCCAGCTGTGAATTGCGAATTTAAAACTTACATACCAGAAAGCGAGCCAAGTTGTGCTTCTAAAACCATTTTTTTACTTGATCCTTTGTACTACGTTACATTGCCCGGTCAAAAATGTGTAGTCAGATATGAAATTGAACATTTAGAACAAGTGCGAGGTGAAACATGCAGGGAAACTTCAGCAAATGGGAAAAAATCCGATGTCCCTGCTCTGTGCAGCTCCCAGATCCTCTTCTCTATTACCGAAGATTCTTTCATACTCTATCGTGGATTCTTTCTTCGGCCACCAGCTAAACTCTCGGCCCGCCTATCTTGAGAGGGAGATCCCTAGTTGACTGCCGCAGCGTCGCCAGCTCTAGTCTTTGGTCTTGGCTGTTGTGAGAGAGCGATGTGACCGCCAAAACATAAAAATATGGTACTCTCTAAAAAGCGGTTACTATTACTGCTATTGCTCTCTTCAATATCATCAGTGAAAAATATTGGAGAGCAAGAGGATTAATGACTTCATTGTCAGAAATCCAGCATTAGCTAACAACAACTTTCTTCCTTGTTGCAATTACGCTTTACACCGTCAGGACAAATTTAAATATGTTAGCAAGGTGTCTATTGGTAGAGGGAGGCGTATAATATTCCAACCTTGGAGCTATTGCAAATGCGTTACCAAGGAAGGGGCAGGTGCAACGTTTACTGGTTCAGAATCTTTCTTGGGATATCTATCCTAAGTGTGAGAAATGGCATAAGCTCTTTGGTCTAGTCAGCTGCACATTGAACACTGTAGTGGTTCTACAGCAGCCAGAGAGACCATGAGCTATTTATGGGGACTTGTAAAGGCACAAGGAAGTCTTGATAACCTTAGTAGGCAGAGGACGAGAGTTGTGCCACAAATCTCTGCGCAGAGATCTGCACATTGTGGGCTTGATTGTGTAGGAAGAGTGATGGGGAAGTAAAACCTCCATGAGCATCCTCTGTAAGTCTATGGTATATCTGTAGCAGTGGTTAATCTCCCTGAGATCTATGTATGTGCTTAAGCTTTTACGATCGGTGTCCATTTGGAATAAAATATCTTCCGGGCTTGTAGGCCGTGATCGACCTGCAGGAATTGCTCCTGACGTTTTGCTCAATTCTGCGTTGAGCATTATCAGAGGACCCAACGATCAACGATTCTACACTCGACCACGTCCTACAAGCCCAAAAGATATGAAATTCCAAACTCCCTGGAATCTATTTTTTTTCTTTGAAGTAAAGGATAGTAGAGCGAATGAACTTAGGAGTTTGGTAACCTTTATTCGTACCCCGGGACGTAAATAGAATCCTTAGTGCCCTCTTTTGGCCTGCGTACAGAGCTCCAGTAGGGGCCATCTATTTTTATCAATGAATAAAATTCATTTTTATCAATGAATCTTTAAAGGCAATGTTATTTGCGATGATCCGATGATCAAGCAATACGCATTTTAAGCTCGAAAGAGAATTTGCATAGACGAATTTATGTGTTAGGCATTTTGGCAGAGGAGTAAAATCTTTAAATATCAACGCTTAAAGCAGAAGTTTACATTATGAGTGGATAGATCGCACAACATTCACAATGCAACAGAAATATAGTCCCAACGTTATAATTGCTTTATAGTTAGATGTAAGAGAATTCAATATTTGTTTCTCACCGACTTTAGGAGTAGGGCATTGTAGTTCTTAGGAGGATAAAACTCGTGAGTTCGCTAATGTGTCCATTGTATTGCGCCGAACTTTTTGTTACGCTGGCCATGGCAAACTGACAAATCAGGCCAATATACAGTTAAGAGCAGGGCCGAGTGGTGTAAACAGAATGACTGTTACGTGATCGCAGCATCTCTCCTCGACAGTAAAAAATATCATAAGTGGGAAAATATGAGCTGAATTTGGGTAAACTAGGAACTGTCGCGGATAGTTGACAGCTGACAATTCGATGTGAAGGGTGACGAGTGCCAAATGTAGCCAGATAAGATGTAGTACAGTACAGGAACTTGAAGAAAACTAGATAGTAAGGCCATACGACACACAGGAGAACGGTCAGCGCAATTGTACGCGTAGGTAAGAGTTCTCCTTGAGAGAACACGTAAATCACAATGCAGTAGCAAACAACGCGCCCTCTTACGACAACTGTTTTTGAACAACAATTACAACCTCAAGTACCACACCAATTATCCTCGTAATCAGTGGCAACACTGAGGGGACAGCCTCAGCTTTTACCATTTATTTTTATTTATTATATTCTGTTAGAATAAAGGTGGACCTTTCGGTCGTGGTATTAATAACTATTCAATCCAGTTTTACTCACCAATTGAGGGAAATTACGAAAAAAAAAAAAAAAAAAAAAAATTGGTAGCCCCATGGGACTTGAACTCAAGACCTCCTGAATATGAGCCTGGCAGGTTACCATGGAGCCGTCTCGCGTGGTATTTTCAATTTTTATTCAACAGTCAAAAGCCTAATGGGCTAATTAAAATTAAATTTTTGGGGTCAGTGCTATCAAACTTTTCAGGAAGTCTTCTCATTATATCTCACATGATACCTATTATGCAGCGTTTATCCTAAATGTCACACTATATTGATTTTTAATTAGTGTTCGCCCATTGTTACTTCATAAGGCACCACAGACGGTGAAGACTGTTGATCTGTAATATAAATGATAATTGGAAAAGGAAATATTAGAAGGAAACCTTCTAGAACGTATGTTTAAGGTACCTGTACGGGATTTAGCAATTAGGAAGGCTGAGGAAAACCTGAGAAGAACCTCCAGACGACAGTCCTGGCAGGATTTGAACCATGAACTTCCCCTTCATAAGTATAGATAGCTGAATAATTGATACTTATTATGTATACAACTAAGTCTTTGAGCATTTCACCCTATTCTTATTTTCTTATCTGTCAAACAAATACTTATACTGTTGGCGTTCTTTTCACGTTTATTTATAAGGCGGTTTCCTACTAATGTTGTCTACAATAGTATATTCCCGTACCTGCAGTCATGGGATTCAAGTTGAATTCCCTGTACTCATTGTTGATAACCTAGTTTAACGACGAGTTTTGTCTGTTTTACTGAAGTTGTGTGATTGAACAATCGAAGATTTTCAAACTTCTTATATATTTGATATTTTAGACCTGAAATCGTACTTGATGGTTGAATGTTTAACTTAGAACTTGTCAAAGTCTTTACTTCCTTTTTTAATAATTTTCACTTACGACTTAATTCATGAGGCTACTAAGTGTAAGCTGTAAGCTATTGATTTGTTTAAGTTCTGCCACAACATGGATAACCAATCGTCAGGTCCTTAATAATGATTAGTGACCTAAGTTCAACAGCTAGTAGTAATTAATGGTATTTTCACACAAGCGAAAACATGACATTTAATATACATGCGCAAAGGGTACTGGAGAATGTCCGAAGTAGAAAATTGTCCTGCATTTTCAACTCCTTTTTCTTCAAAGACACATTTATTGAGTATCTAAAACCCCAACGCAACAGCCCAGGAAGACCATGGCCTGCCGCCAGCCGCTGCGTGCCCACCTCTGCCCACTACAGGCTCATTGGTGGGGTGCAGTACTGGAGATTGGGACGTGCTCAGCGCCCCGAGCCCTCTGGGCCAGTTGTGCGGCCTTCGCGACCTGGGGCCGCTACTTCTCCATCAATTGTCCCCCCAGGACTTACGAGGCTGAGTGTACCCCATGCCAGACCTCCCAGCGTGGGAAAATCCCTATATTAGTACCGGGGGTCGAACCCGGGTCCTCCGCAACAGAGGCAAGTACGCTACCAATTGCGCAACGGAGGCGGTCTGATTGAATATCACAATATGTTATTAAAAGTCTATTGGGAAAAATATTCATTTAGCATGAATTAATAAGCAGCAAGTTTGATCACACACTTCAACTGCTCCATATTCCTAAGGTGTGCTACGCAATGACACGTGCTTAATGTGGAGAGTTAAACTTCCGCTAGAATATCAGCGAAGGCAAAACCTTGGCGCTCAAGTTTTAACTGCACCTTTATAATTACTGAGCACTACGGCAATGCAGAACAAACATTTTATAGCAACAATGAACCACCTGCTGCTTTAATGAAAACCTTTCTTTATAACAATGTCATGTTTATTTCATAACTAATTTGAAACCGCAATTAGGTCCCCTGGGAAAATGCTCTCCTATATAATTCCGTGATGTGTAAAATTAACAGCTGCACCTACGGTCGTACTTCATATGTATGAGCAATCACATTTACGACCATATGCGCACCTGCACCATGGCAGGAATGTATGTGGTACAAAGCTGGGCTGCTTTCTGTATTTCACACCCTTGCTACGTAGTTTGTGACAGCCTAGAAATTTCCTAATCTCTTCAAAGTATTTCTCCTAGAGTTTGAGATTTAAGAATAGGTAGGATGAACAATGTTATACAGAAATGATAGAGAAGTAATTACAATATCCGTATGTTAAAATCATGCCTAATGTAAGAAGCAGGAGTTCCAGTTTTGTAAGGTATAAGAAGTCATTAACAAGGAAAGTTATGTGCTGAAGAGAAGGAGCTAGTATGCTCGTAAATCTGTGTAGCTAAAGCAATTAAGGTTCCCTGAATTCAGTCAGCAAAAAATCCTTTAGCCCAAGTTTCGAGTAATCAGAAATCAGGAACAGATGAATGCAGTTATACCAGTTCTGAGAACTAGAAAGGAAACGTAATTCTTAGAATTTAGCAGATCACAGAGTAAAGACTGTTTCAAATTCTAATAACAGAGTTATGATTTGGTAACATAAGAGGGAAATTTGCTGAGTTAGTGATGAGATGGGATTTATGTTCATAAAAGAGGGTGTGTTTGTGACATTCGTGTCCTTTCTTTTCTTTGCTGTAGTTTGTGCTTTTGACCGCCTCCGTAGCACAGCTGGTAGCGCGCTTGCCTCTGGCGCGGTGGACCCAGGTTCGATCCCGGTACCATGGGGATTTTATACCCTCTGGGAGGTCTGGCATGGGGTGCAATCAGCCTCGTTAGGTCCCGGGGCCCCAATTGAGGAGCTACTTGATGGAGAAGTAGCGGCTCCGGGTCGAGAAGACCGCATAACTGGCCGGGAGGACTCGGGGCCACTTGGATTCTGCATAATTTGCAGTCGCCAAATGGAAACTTTCCGCTTAACATTTTAGCAAATCATGCTTGTCATTGTTATTACAAAAATAGCATCTTAACCTCCAAAGACTGATACGTCAAAAGTTACAATGTATAATGACTCAATAGGTGTACTTTCTCGTGCTGAGATTCAAAAATAGTTTAATTCCATATACTCAGATGGTCGAAAACTCGCTTCAAATAGGTCAGTTAGCAGCCTCCGTTATATTTCTCAGTCAACTTAATTGGTATTGTCTATCCGCACACTCGCCCACCCATACTCCGAGAGAGAGATCGCATCTGTAGCAGCCGACTGTGGCATATTCACCAGAGACCTCGGAGATATTGGAGACGTCATGTACACAAGCAAACGACATCAAGTTTAGCGTTTCACAATAATTCCCCTGCTGTTAATTACCTATTCTAACAGAACTGTTGCTTGTCCGAGAGGTACAAATTACTCCTCCATTTACTGACTTGTCAGATATACAGCTTCACTCAGGTTATCTCCAATAATGAACAGGGATATAAATGTAGGTGTAGATACTGCAACCAAGATCACACATCATGCGCTGCAACTAACAGGAGTAAAATATCATGGCTACACCTCCAAGAGGAATAGAGGAGTTTATGAGTTTAGAACTTATAAGTATGTTAAAATTAAATTTCTGTTTCTGGAGATTTTTAATTATTAATGTTTATATTAAAATGTTAAACTGGATTCAGAAGTTGATAATGAGCTGAAGTGAAGTAATTACAGCAGGCTATAGGCTGCAATTTGGGAGACTATTAAGATGCACGGAAGTTCCTGACAGTTACAGAAAAATTAAAAAATTATTTTATTGTTTAACGACGCTGTCAATTACGAGGGTCACATCAGCGTCGCCGGTACGCCGAGTTTCGTCCCTCAGGATTTATTTTACATGTCTGTAAATATACCGACATGCAGCTGTTGCTCTTAAGCGCACTTAAAAACCATCAGTCTGGGCCGGATTTGAACCCGTGACCTTGGGATCAGTAGGCCAGCGTCTAACCGATTCATCCAGACTGACCTGATAACTTCAAGCTAGAACATTAGTCCCATTAATAATATTGTATAAATCAGACAATGAACGACCCTTCCACCAGGCAGCTATCTAGCAGCCTTTTGAGCAAGCATCCGGCACTGCCTTACAACATGAAACCTAGGAGTGCACCTAAAAAATGAGAAGTAATGAAAAGAATATTCTAGTAGTTCAGAAGCCATCGTAGCTTTTGCCTACCGACTAAGAAAGACCACGAAAAATCCGCTTCGTGTGGCCGATTAATGGAAATAGAATCAGGGACTACCGGAATGACAGTTCACAGGCTATGATGTGGTCATCTCGTTCGACAGAGATATAATTTATAAATTAGGATATCCTAACTATTCTTATACTTACACATACTAGTGAGGCCGCGGCGTGGCCGAGCGGTTAGACCGCTTGACTCTCACCAAATTAACCCGGGTTCGATCTCAGGCATCCGCATGTGTGATGTGTGGTGGACACACCGGCGTAGGGGCGGGTTTTCTCCAGGTTCTCCGGTTTCCCCCACCATCATTCCACCAATTGCTCCACCATTCTTTCCTTTAACTTCATTTCACTTCACTACTCATTTCTTTCATCCTTTCATCCGTTTGGTCTTTTTAGAGTCGAAGATATCAGCGCGGACGTTCGGGTGCAGCATGGTGCGATGAAATGCTCTGAGTGACTCCGACCCCTGTCACGGCGGTCGGGCTTGGGTTGTGTCCACACCTAGACCCTTGAGCCTCGGTCGGGCCCCTGCGCTCTGCGCGAACTGGTGGGACTGGTGCAGTGGCTGGTGTCAGAGAGTTTCTAACTGAGAAAATGTAGGGACCCTGCCCTCTGCTCTGCCTGCTCTTGTGTGGTCTGGCCGCCCGCTGTCTCCCCCCTCTCTGAGGACGAAGTGCGTCTGTCCTTCTACATATACAAGCACTTAGGGTATAAGTATAGACATGGTAATTGAGAACAGTGTAATTACATCAAAAATTGCTTCATTTGCGGAGTTATAATTCTATTTATTAACAGTAATAATTTCCACGTTGGTTAGTACCTCAAAGTAGCCGTGTCACAAAAGTTTGACGCACAGTGTGTAGGGATCACTCCGTTCGAATGCTTTCCGCAAGGCCAATGACCTCACACTATCTATGCCAGTAGGTCACGCAATGAGCTGTGAAGCAAAGCGGGTAGTCCATACTGAAGGCGTTGTATATTTTGCGACACAGTTACAACCACGCAAACATCATCAGATAGTAAACTACGTGATTACGTTGTGAGAAAACTTAGAAGTTAAGAAATAACCGCACAAAATATTTGCAATTTTATCCCTAAGAACTTGAATCAGTAGTGTGAACAAATATATAAGATATTTATTGATTTTGGAGACATGCATGTTAATATGAATAGGTCATACAAAGCAGTGTAAAAGTTTGTTTGATAGCTGACAAATATTAGTGTTTTGGACGTTTGCTTCATAAAGACGAGTCGAAGGACATTCGTTCGACTCTTACGCCTTATTTGTGGGGACTCTCCACCTTTCATAGGCTGTCATTCAGCACATGCATACAACACTCACGTCCGTTCCCTCTGCCAAACTTTTTTCATTACCTTAGAGCTGAAGTTCAGTACACAGTGACTTCAAAATGTATATTCCTTAGCCATATTAAGATTCCGTCAACAAAATCAGAAAGAGCGAACAATAATACAATTTTACGAGTTCAGGGTCTTTCAAAGAGTTTTATTTTATAAGTTTTGTAAAATGTTGGAAACTGAAACTGTCTGTCAATGTTACATGCATTTAGTAGCGAATGTGTGTCGGTTTGATCGGACGAAGGAAGAAAGGGTTAATGATATTAAGGGAACAAGCTAGTCTGAGTTAAATTAAGTTAAATTACCACTGCTCGTAAACCTCTCAATCATTTTCCTGAAATGTTTATGAACTACTCTATAAATAATGAAAATTGTTTCCAGTGGTTATTTACATTGATGGCTTACGTGGTTGAGTCTATATAATTATTTCATCCATGAAAAAATATTAAATTTAGTTCTTAAAACATCTCAATTCATACTTACTTTTCAGAAAGTAATGCATATATACAACAAATAGTTGAACTTTCTGAACAATAATAATAATAATAATAATAATAATAATAATAATAATAATAATAATAATAATAATAATAATAATAATAATAATAATAATAATAATAATAATAATAATAATAATAATAATAATAATAATAATAATAATAATAATAATAATAATAATAATAATAATAATAATAATAATAATAATAATAATAATAATAATAATAATAATAATAATAATAATAATAATAATAATAATAATAATAATAATAATAATAATAATAATAATAATAATAATAATAATAATAATAATAATAATAATAATAATAATAATAATAATAATAATAATAATAATAATTTTATAATGCCTGTTTGTGATATTAAGAAAGCAGCAACATTAGAAATTTTATACAGTTTCACTCCTTTTACCTCAATTCCAAATTTTATACAGTTTCACTCCTTTAACCTCAATTCCTAGTAAACTGATATACATAACTAATTAATTGAGACTCAGAAGAGAGAATTATATTAACGACAAGCATGCAACAGAGTAACTCTGTATTGCAAGTAGTTTCAGTCGGTCTGGGTGGCTCAGTGAGTTAAAACGGTGGCCTACTGATCCCTAGGTCGCGGGTTGAAGCCCGGCCCAGATCGATGGTTTTTAAGTGTGCTTAAAATGTCAATAGATTTACTGGCGCGTAAAAGAAGAAGTGTGGGACGAAATACCGGCACACCGGTGACGCTGATGTGATGCCGGCAATTGACAGCTTCGTTAAACAGCCAAATCATTTAGTTTTACTTTTTCAAATAGCTGCAGAGGAGGGTACATGAACTCAGATGCTTTATGAGTGAATTTTATTATTCAGAAGTAATTCTGCATTGTTTTCTATCATTAATGAACATTAAGAAATAGACAAATAGTTGTTCCACAAAAATTCTAGACGATTTTAAAATACCTAATAAAACGTATTTTACGTAAGATAATTTTCTGCTATAAGCCAATTCTCACATATCCCTTATTTGTTTGAATTTTAAATTATTTATTATTTTTAAAGCTCTGGTGACATTTCTAGTAAAAGGTCCGCGTGCGCGCGCGTGTGTGTCAGTTTGTGGACATCACAACTCAAAAATGAAAATTCAGTTAAAAATCAAAGTTGGTATTTAAGTTTAATGTCTTTCAAGGATGCAAAACGAAGATTTTCAAGAAAATTCCTCCACCCTAAACTACCCTTTACGTTGAAAGCTTTTTGACAATTCTAATTTTCTCGAAAATGACTCTAACGATTGTGATTAAAATGCCATATTTTTATGGTAAACAACATCTATATTTTGAATATTTTGACTAAAGCTTAAATACTCCTATTTATTGTGAATGACTTTTGCATAACTGGTAAACCGTAAGAGATAGAACAAATCTTACTCTAAAAAAACAGATTTTGCTAAAACACACAATTATGTTTAAATAGTTTTTTAGAGTGAACCATTTCGGAGACGTGCCTTACTTGTGTGAGTTCAGAGACAGGTTGTCCAAATTGTTTGCAAGAAGCAAAAGTCTGTTGTGTTGCACTCACGTGATTTTCTGTTGTACTAATTATTCTTATAAGCTCTTATTTATTTATCCTCTTCCTGTTGAGATAAAAATTTGCAGAAGTTATCTTTTTAATTATTTTCTTGTAGGTAAAGGGGGAAATACAGAGGATCTGAGAAATCTTGAAGAGAAAATTAACTGGAGATTATATTGTTTTAAACCATTTAAAGCACGATAGTCAAATTTTTTAAAGTTTTGAAATTCCATTCTTTTTACAGAGTTAACATGTAAAAATGAAAATCAAATGAATAACTTTGTTTTGGCAGTTGTCACACCTGATTCAAACAGCTACCCTGGCCTCCACAGTAATGATATTGAGCTATTAAAATGTAAACATAGAAGAAACGGTTTATGTACTTGATGAAAAAAGGTCGTAAGTTCTTTAACGTCCCTACTCCATCAAACTCCTCAATTTGGTTTCTTCTGTTCCCCTTTTATCCACAAGGAAATTCTAATGTAGCTATTTCCTCAAAGGATTTTCTTGGTTTACCAGCAGCAATAGCTACGCCTAACCAAGTTTTAACTTTATTTCACTCTTCAATAGAACCACCAATGTGATAATGTCTGTCTGGGTGGCTTAGCTAGTTAGACTCTGACCTACTGATTCCAAAGTCGTGGGTTCAAATCCGGTCCACCCTATGGTTTTTAAGTGAGCTTAAAAGCGACAGCTCAATATCAGTAGATTTACTGGCATGTGAAATAATTCCTGCTGCCCAAAATGCTGATATACCAGCAGCACGATTTTCATTCTGAGAATTGTCACTGTGAGTATAAATAAAACATATTTTATTTGCATATAATTAACTTTATTTCATTTTCTTCCCCTTTTACTCCCTTACACCTTCTGAAACGTTCACCTCCTAGGTCAATATACTTCCTCCTACTTTACCGTGCTGATTAACATTTACACTTTTTGGTTGAAGTGAATGATAAAATAAGCCTTCTTGGAACAATTTGTAGATACACAAATATACAGGGTGATTCAAAAATCTATTTACAGACTTAGGGCATGAATTCCTTACATCAAAAGGAGAAACAAAACTCCTAAGAACATATGTCCTATAGTCCCTTGTTTTTTCTCTTCTTGATGACAGTTGACTTTCAACGGTCTTCAAGGTGCAATATCGCAACTTAGTTTATGAATTCATTCCTAGAAGACTGAACCGATTCGACTCATTGTATCCTACATAGTGGCGAAGTGTTGCCATGGACACTGGTTTGCAGTTATTAGTCTGTCTTCAACGTGTCAATTATGTACATCTCATTAGAGAATAAAACTGCACGTGTTACATTCAACTATTGCAAGATATTCATTTTGTCTCAGGTAAACATTGTTTACACGTGGGGCCGTGCGAATGATAATGGACGCGGGGATAAACGCGTCAGATGGCCTGATATGGAAATCTGCGAAAACATTCGACACCATCAAGAGGAGGGCGTTTGGAGCATTTGCTCCGACGTTTATGTGTTGAGTGACCGCCTCCGTAGCGCAGTTGGTAGCGCGCTCGCCTGTGGCGCCGAGGACCCGGGTTCGATTCTCGGTACCAGCATGGGGATTTTATCCCCTCTGGGAGGTCTGGCACGGAGTGCACTCAGCCTAGTTAGATCCCGGGAGGACCAATTCAGGAGCTACTTGATGGAGAAGTAGCAGCCCCATGTCGAGAATACCGTATAACTGGCCGGGAGGGCTCGGGGTGCTGACCACGTCCCACCCTCCAGTACTGCTCCCCACCAATGACGCCTGCAGTGAGAAGAGGTGGGAGACTGGGCGGCAAGACTTGGTCCTTTACGGGCTGTTGCGCTGAGTGTTTATATGTTGAGTCGTAAACCTAAACTTTAATTAATAACGAGAAAACAAGGGATTAAGGAACATATGTTCAGAGTATTTCCTTCTTTCGATGTAAGGCATCAATGACGAAATTTATAAAAGTATGTTTGCATCACGCCGTATACAAATAAATGATATTACGCAGAGAAAGTCATGTTAAAGCAGCCTATCTGAGTTTTCGTATTTCACTGGCCCTTTTAGTTATCTTAGAAACAGTTGTGATGATACTATGTATAAGGAATAATTCAAAGTTTGATACTATTGTGCATAATTTAGATCAACATACCTGCAAAAATGATGTTATTTTCGTTTTCTGAAAATACCATTTTACATGTTCCTTACATAGAAAGTCCTTGAAGAGTGGAAGGGAGAGGGAAGCAGAGATGAGGTAACTAAAGAGATAAGTGAACAAGACAGTGGCAGAAAGACAGATAAAATGGAGGATTTCAGCCATTAATGGCATAGTGTGAAATAAGCTGCCAATATTCTAGGATAGCAGTACAGAAAAACAGTACTATTTTACTAAATAAAACAATTAATTGTGGCAAACGGAGTGAAATTTCGAATCCAAAGCTACATACTAATTTTTACCTTATGTCAAAGGTTATCTTTACCAAGTTTGCTCGAAATCGCTGCAAGGGTATAGGAGCTCATAATCAGGCTCTCGTCTGGGTTGCAAAATACGTTGGTACTTTACAGTATTGACCTGCACTTCATGTTTATTGACAGTAGAGGAGGTAGGGAAGTCTGGGGGGGGGGGATGGTACATCGTCACTAGTAACCTGTTTTTAAGGCGACTTGACTGTACTGACCTTAACCAACGTGTGCTACGTCACAAAACATCCCAGCAAACATAACTGAAATGCCGATCACGACCAAACCCTACAAATAAGGAACATATGCACGCATACATCGACTTTTATATAGACATATTAAGACAATATATACTTTACATATTAAGTTATCTATAATATATAACTAATATAATGTTGAATATTATACGCTTATATATGAAATGTAATTCATGATGTATAAATATAGGTGTTCCACAGAGAACGCAATTTTTAATTTCATAATAAAATACATTTTATTTGAAAATAGCTAATATTATGTCAATATGAAGCAGAAAGATTGCGATTATACATGAAGCAAAATATCAGGCAAGTGGTTCCAAGACTTGGTCTACACAGATCCAATCTGTCGACAAAATTTCGACAATTCTGGAACAAAGTTTTGCTTGAATTTCACATATGACACGTCTAATTTCTGCCTTGAGTTGGGGGATGGTTCGTGGATTGTTCACATAAACACAAGATTTGGCACATCCCCACATCCCCACTTGGTTTCAAATAACACGATCTCGGTGGCCAGTGCTGTTCGCGTTGCGAGAGATTTGGCGAGCAAGGCCGCTTTCTCTCAGCAACCTTGTTGTTTCAACGGCAGTATGGTAAGTTGCCCCATCCTGCTGCAATTGCAAATCTTCCATATTCAATTCTTGCAATTGCGGCCATAAAAACTGTGTTATGATGTGTTTAAGCACACTTAAAAACCATCGGTCTGGGCCGGATCTGAACCCGGGACCTTGGGATCAGTAGGCCAGGGTCTAACCAACTGAACCACTGAGACCGACATTAAGCTGGAGGTGTGCCTCGTCACTGAAGGTTATTCTCTTATGGAAACCACTATAGAATTCTCCTTTTGCGAGCACCCAATCCGCAAATATTCGACGCTTCAGATAGTCCATCGTCTTCAACGCTTGTGTTAGCTGGAACTTAAGGAGACGCAAATGCAGATCTTATATTAAAATTCGCTGCAAACTGTTTCTTGGAATGGATAACTGTTGAGAACGGTAGCGAATCGACTTAATTGGACTCCCGACGAGAGCGACATTCTCCACCGATCTACGAGAACGAGGACCTGCAGGTAATTTGATGAGCACTGTCGATTCTGTATCTTTAAGTTTTCTTTACCAGTCTCTGTACTGTTGACACATTAGGAGTATTTCGCATACCAAAAATTACATGAAGTCGTCGAACGGCCATTCACCATACTTGAAATGCACTTTCAAAATCTGGGTGGGTGTATTGCTCCATTTTAAGTGATAACTAGAGCTGGGGTTTTTATGCAATTACATACTTTCCCTTGTTTTGCAGACGCTGGGAAGAATCATATGCTAGGAAGAATCATATGCCTACAAACCGTTATGTTAGGGTTAATATAATTTGATTTCATTTTACATATTTGTGAGTATATTACATAATTGTAGTGATATAACAAAATGACGTATTTTAGCATTTTCCTATTTTATATATATACCTGACAACACCTCGAAAGCAGGTAAAGATCTGCACTTTTCAAATCATACAACTATTCCGAGATTTGTCAATGATGGATTAAAAGTTTATGGCCAACTGGTGTGCAAGATTAGAAGGTATTAGTGATGTATTAGATGTCGCAGTGTATATGCTTAAAGCTGCAACTGTTCTGAAAGTGGCTTATCCCAATATGCTTCATTATACCCCTTGGCTCATGGACTGCAACGTGTTGTGGAAGCTATTATAACTAAGTTTCCGCAAGTGAATAGGATAATTTCAGAACAGAGGTTTTTCCAAAATATCCACGAGTGCTCTGTTACAAGTAGCAACCATCAGAGATATCACTGCCGGAATCGATATTAACGAGGTGGGGAATATAGATTGAATCAGTTAATCTCTATAGTGAGTATCTGCTGTAGATTCTTTTGATCCTGAAAGTGCTGCATCTATTTGGCAATTCCAGACTGTCTTTAGTGACTGTCTACATCAGCAGCAACTTCAACTGACTTCCAGAAAGCATCAAACTGTAGAAACGTAAGGATTGCTATGTAAGATTTTATTGCTGTCATAGAAATTGCTGTTGAAAAGACTGTGAATGAAGAAAGTAGTGCAGGTATATTAAGTAAATTGAAAAATGTGTTTAAGGAAAATCAACATTTCATGGTGTTTGCCAATGGAGATAATGTTGAACCACCCAAGGGTATTAGTCTAAGAAAAATTATTTTCCTAAAACTTGCGCCAGTTACATCCTGTGGCGTCTATAAGAATATCCTCAGTGACAAACACCTTTAAATGACCCCAGAAAACATTGAAAAATACATAATTTCTCACTGTACTAAAGAAATTATAAATATGATTTGAGTGTTGTAAGTAAGAAAATGGTAAGCTGGAATCAAATATTTTATATTACATGTTTTCCCCATTCTACATATCTCACTACATATTTATGTACATATTTTGCTAACTGATAATGCATAAAGATTGCAGCTCTACTGATAATAGTACGCACAGATAATTGACAAAGGCAATCGGTAATCACAATATAAACAGATGACAGTGGCTTAAATTTTAGTTACGACACTATAACAACCTGAAAGATGTGATCAGCTTAAAAATTGCATTCTTTTTGGGACACCTATTGTATAATTAATGTACATAGTATTATGTATATTATTAACAAGTATAGCCCAAAGGCAAAATTGTACGAAACAAAATAATATATTTCATGTGTACCATAGTCTATGCACCCCATGACAGGTTCTTAGAATCTACTGTTTAAGAAGCCTCGTACGTACATTTATTCACAACTAGACCCAGTTATTTGCAGTTAGGAGTGTGTGGGGTTGCATGGGAATTACCAAGAAGGATTAAAAAGGCTAAACTACGTTATTGTTTACTAATTCGAGTGGTATTGTGCTGAGAGACATTACTTCTGCGGTGACCTAAAGCAGACTAATGTCATAAAACAAATGAATACCCCCTTTTAGTGAAGCAATGGCTATAAATTTGCCTAGGTCTGCGCCTTGAAGCCGTCTGATTCTTTCTGAATTGTTTTATGGGGCGGAAGCTGGCGATGCACAAAGCTTCTCTTCATGAATAATGATCGTCTTCGCAATTAAACCCCACTAGCACGTATAAAAAGACAGGCTCACGGCGGTAAGTAACTGCGACAAGGGTTGGGAGGAGGTGAGTCAGGCACGTAAACAAACCTGAGCTGGTGTGCAATCACCGTCTGCGGTCAGGCAAAGAAAACGCACCGACCTAGAAAACGAATGTTAAAGAACTTCAAGATTTAGTCCAGACCTCATTTTGTACTAGTAAAAAATTCACATATTGCAAAAATTTACCAACTGTACCAAGGAATTTAAAAATATATGTGCAGACGCGTAACTATATCTACTCATTCTTGTACAAATTATTTTTAAAAACACTTGTTCTTCTACCTACCTAGAGTTAAGCGAGATAACCCTTTTAAAATCATTTAATTGCATATTTCGTTGTAGACAAAATGTATTACGCTTAAGCATAGTAAACATCTTTTAAGCGCTGCTCGCTACGTGACAGCTTTGGTTTTCCAATCTTTTTACATGGTTAGGACATAAAACAACTTTCCTGTTTGAAAAAAAGTATTTAAAAAGTGCAAAAAATATGGATAATATCTCCAAAACGGCTGTCTTCTGAAAAAAAAAATGCATAACTAAAAATCTGCTGTGTTGCACCCACATGACTTCCTCTACTCTTGCAGTAATCATTCTTACAAAATCCCATTCCTTTATGTTTTCGTACTCGTATTAGTTGAGATAAACATTTTCATAAATTATCTTATGGGAATAGTGAAATCGTTTAAAGCTTTGAGATTCCGTTCTGTTTGCTCGGCTAAGACATAAAAAACTAAAACAGGAAAGTGTAAGTTTTTCAAAACTCTTCAGGAATAAGGAGGAATATCTCCGAAATGGTTCACTCCACCAATAAATTTATTTGGACATTAATTGTGTTTTATATGGCAAGATTCGGTCTATGTCTTATGGTTTAACAGTTATGCAAAATTCATCCAAAGCAAGCAAAACTACACAGATTATAGCCAGAGTACATTTCTTTTGTCAAAAAAATATCGCACTTGAACCAAAATCAAATGAGCAATTTTTGAGAACATAAAAATAAGAATAAAATGTTGCAGTAGTTTAGGGTGGAGTGATTTTCTTCAAAATCTTCGTGTTGCATCCTTAGAAGACGTTAAATGTAAATCCCAACTTTGGTTTTCAACCAACTTTTCGTTTTTGAGTTATGCTGACAACAGTCTGACAGACACACAAACATGTGGACCTTTTTCTAAAAATTTCAGAGGCTATTTCCATAAAATTCAACATATACATTTCATTTACCATAAAAAATCTTAAAGGAGTGCTATCTTAAGTGAATTCTTCTGTAAATTTTCCAACGTCTGCAGTAATTCATTGAGAGTTTTCAATGTTGCATATCCTTGTCTCTTCACAGGCTTGCAATTGCAAAGTTTGCTACATAGTTTCTGGATTATGTTGTTTTGTATTAAATGTTCCAAACGAATAAAATGTCAGCAAAATTAAACAATATGTTAGTGCTAAGCTGCCAAATGAACTGTAAGATGAATTTCCTATGAAATATATTTATTTCTTTATTTGTGAGTTTTGGCTTTTAAAAAGGGATTTATGCTTATCAAACCTGCAATCTTTCACTAATAACTACATAACGAGTTTAAAACTGGCCAGTATTAGGAAAACGTTCCTGAAGTTTCGTAATCATGTAAAGCAGCATTTTAAATGATGGAAAGAAATCTAAAATATTACAGTAGATAATCATGTACTGAAAAATTCATTTTTGAATGCCCTGAATTTCTGCTTATTGAAGTAGGTATATACTTCTTGACGTAAGACACATTGCTTGGAAAGTGATTAACATCTATGAAAATGTTTTGCAAGAACAATCCAAGAACATTGGAAATAATTGGAACATCGAAAAAGCTTCAAATGAGCTACCATGTTCTCAGTATACTTTAAATAGTTACATTACTTTCTCATGTTCATTTTGAAAACGAAAATTAATACATGAATAGGTTCCTAGAGGATAAACATCAATAATAATATGATGCCGGACGCGGCGCACAACAAAGGATGGTTCTCGCTAAGCTACCTCAAATACAGGCCGGCAAGTAAACAAAGGCGCTCAAGGTCAGGCTGTCTCGCGCGGCTGATTGTGTATTCGTGACGAACAACAATTGAGCGGCAACACAAAGTATTTCTGGAACCTTCGAGAGGCATCCGGTGGCGTGTTAGACCATCCCTGCTGTATACGAAAGCAAAGAAAGGGTTAGTTACGGTTACAGACATGAGTTGGTCAGTGTTAATGAGCGATGAGAAATTTTATAATTTGAGTTAGTGTTTGAGAGCCAGAGAAAGTGAAGAGTGAAAGGGCTGAGTCGTGGTTTCGAGTAGAAAACAGTTGTGGGTTGTAATATCACTATGCACTGTGTTAATGTAAGACCGTGTTCTTATGCAAAAGTTTAGAAGAAAAATAAAGTTATACAAAAGTAACTGGACTGATTTTGTCGCTTTGTCACAATAACCTAAATTGTAATTTTTGACCATAGTTGCCCAACTTTCACCGACTAGTTCCGTTAATAAAGACATTTCTGAGGAAATAAAAAATATTGAAAACATCCCCATGTAAGGGGTAGCTTAGAGAGGGAGAGATTTTCTTGAAAATATTCGTATCGCATCATTGACAAATAATTAACTTAAATAATGATTGTGGAATTTAAACAACGTTTCCCTTTTTGAGTTATGTTGTTAATAGGAAATACGAGCACACGTACACAGGTAGTTTAATAACAATTATTTATTCCTGCAATATGATGTGCCATTTGGACACAAATGAATTATGAACAAATGGAGAAAAGTGGAATACACATCTTATTTTAATCCAGGTTGGAAATGGAGTTCTCACACATTAGGTAACGATCCACCGTCTGACATTTGCACGCTTGTATTGTCTTGGACAGAGGTCCGCATTTCCTACTTCTTTGTTTAGCTTTAAGGAGATAGTCTGCTAAGGATCCAAGCATAAGCAGAGCAAAGAACTCAACCAAATGGAATAATATCAACGAACTCTTTCACGTGCGTTAGAACCCCTAATATCTTCTAGGATGTACTCGAAAGGCAATAACATTAGTTATTGTAATCAATTTGGGATATCAAGATTTCAGTGCAAAAATGCAACCTATGCCACTATTATTTATGAACTGAAGATTATCAAACTGGCGTAAAAATATGTTTGCTTCTTTACTTAATACTTGATTACTTAACCATTTTTTTTGTCTGGTGCATAGATTAGTCACAAACAATGTTATATTTGCAACCTTATAACTTTCTCTACATATTCTTAAACAAAGTATTGTTATAAAAGCTTTCTATCTTCTTGTTGTTAATCCGGATAAACCTCTGTAGAACAGGATATTTTTTGTTTTAGACTCTGTATTTAAAAAAAATATTTTAATTCCGTAAAATTATATCATTATTAATTTTATCACCATATTATGACCCTATCAGATCTAATCACCAGCGTTTGTCTAATGACTTAATAATATTGTTATTTGCCTTTTTGTTCACTTTGTCAATTTGGCAACCCAATTATTTCAATAAAATATACAATACATAGTTCGTGGTAGTATAATGGGAGCAGTAGGCTTCAGCTATAGCAAATCTTTTAAGAGCTGATACTATGTAGTAGCTTTGAAACTCCGTTCTCTTTGCATACCAGGGTTTAGAAAGAGAATAGCAACTTTATATTAAAAAGAAATAAGTGTGCTGGAAAATAACAAGGAATATCTCGAAAACTGTTAATTCCACAAAAGATACACGTGACATGAAGTTTGTGTTTGAAGAGATCTACCTCTATGTAGCAAGATTTCGTATATCTCCTACGGTTTACCAGTTATGCAAAAGTACTTTTGAACGAAAACGACTACTGAGGCTACTCCTACAAAATTCAGCATATATATTTCAATTGTCATGCAAATGCCTTAAACAGATTGTATTGTAATTAAAATCGTTACAGTCTTTTTGAGACAATCAAAGCGTTCCACATATGGGACAGTTAGTGATGTCAGATTTTTTTCTTCAAAGTCTTCTTGTCACATCTTTGGAAAACGCCGAACTTAAATACCAACTTAAGTGTTTGGCTGACTCTTCGTTTTTTAACTATGCTATGCACAGGCATTCACATATACACACGGACATACTCATAAATAGACCTTTTTCTTTCGGATTCAGAAAACCTGAAAAAGCGTATTGTGTGTTGAAAAAGTGAAATACTGGAAAACAAGTTTTGGGGTAGAATGCAACGCCTTCTCTATGCATGGGAAATAAAAGTACAGAATATGTCATAAAGTTGTTAAGAAAACCATATCACCCAAATATTTTCAAATAGCCTTAATAGCCAAATTACCCTTTGTAGCTAACGTCAATGAAACTGTTCCTAGATCATTCTTAGCAGTTAAGAACATGAGGGCACCAGAAGATCACGTTTTTAATATTGGCGTCATGAGGTCTTTGCAGTTCCCTTAACCCAGACAGGTTCCAAGCAATATTGGCGACGCACTAGCATTTAATATCCTCTCTGGAAGCGCAGTTCCATTAAACGGAATAGTTTTTGAATATTAAAATATTCAGTAAATTTTTGACATGTGCTTAGAAAGCTACTCCATTTGGAACGCAAGGTAATGTATGTTGAAGAAAATATACTTCTTTTTGCATACAATGAAACACATGAACCAGTGTATTTTAATCTCAGAAAACATTTAAGAATCTTTAATACCTTACTTCGATTATTGTGAGTTATTATTTATTAATTTAACTTTACTTCTAGGTAAAGGACTGCAAGGTGTAATCAGATTCATCTGTTATCAATATTTAACCTCATAATTTCATCTCCAGTAATGTGTTCATGGTTTAGGATAATGGAACGTTGTAAACAAAATTATTGATGGGAAATATTAATAGATTGACCGCCTCCGTAGCGCAGTTGGTAGCGCGCTTTCCTCTGGTACTGAGGACCCGGTTTCAATCTCCGGTCCAAGCATGAGGATTTTTCCCCCGCTGGGAGGTCTGGCACAGGATGCACTCAGCCTCGATAGGAGGTACCTGATGGAGAAGTAGCGACTCCAGGTCGAGAAGGCCTCATAACTGACCAAGAGAACTCGACAGACTGACCATGTCTCACCCTCCAGTACTGCACCCCATCAACGAAGCCTGTAGTGGGCAGAGGGCGGGACGCAGTGGCTGGGCTGTTTCGCTGGGGCTTGGTTTAGTGTTCATATTAATAGATTTATAAAGAAATGATAAGGAGATGGAGATGTAATTTCAATCGAACATTTTGTATGTTAAACCAATTATTAACGTAAGAACCATGCGTTAAATGTGTATCCCTGGCTAAAGACACTGGAAGATTTCGTTAAGGAAAATTGATTAGATAAGTCTGTGTTTCTAAAACAGGGTTCCTGTGAACTCACTTAGCAAGAAAGCTATTAGCTCAAGATTCCGCAATCTTAAACCACCAGATACAAATTGAAGTAAGCTAATTCTAAAAATTAGAGCGGAAAAAGAATCCCTTGGAGTTTAATAAGTTATGGAATAAAAATTGTGTTGCAGATAGAATTAGCAGCTTAAACTTTGGCAATATGGTGCAGGAACTTTGATGGATGTCGTGAAGCAGGAAGTGTTTATGTTGATAAAAGAGTATTTATACAATTTTGAAATTTGATTTTGAAAACCATTCATGCAAAGGATGGCTGGGTTGGAGGGATTATTTGTAAAATATTAGTATCGCATGTTAGAAAGAAATTGAATTTAAATGGACTGGTATTTGTCTGATTTTTCATTTTTGAGACACACACACACACACACACACACACACACACACACACACACACACACACACACGCACACGCACGAACGCACGCACACATACAGACACACATTCGCATACATACCTACAGATGGCCAGACAGCCTGATTTACAAGACAGTGCCTAGGGTCAGTTGCCTGTTGGAGAGCGCAGGAACTTCTGGACCGGACAGAGTGTAGACCTGGAAGCGGGTGGACAGTCAAGATGATAATGGAGCAATAGGTGGAATGAGGGACTGAGGAAACCGGAGAACTCCGAGAAAACACACCCTGACGCCCCTTCGTCCACAACAAATACCAAACGTGGTCCCTGGGATCAAACCAGGTGGTAGGCGAACACTCTAACCCAGGACCAGCAAGATGAGCACTGGAAGTGTGAAATGCTTTAGCCTACAATCAGCCCTCCCTGTTCCTTCTGTCTGGCAGGTAAACAATAGGGGGCGTGTTGCACAGTGGCGGTCATTCGCCTTTCGGGTGAAACTACTTTTGCAACGTCATCAAATGCGCACTTTTGAACTTAAGGTTTGGCTAGGAAAGCACAAAGAGAACTAATGACACTACAGAATATGAGAGAAGGACATAGATACAACGCTAGGCGGCTCACATTGTCATTGTGTGAGAAACAGCTCTCTCACCACATTATTAGTGGCAGCTCTAGCCAAACCTTAGGTTGACAGAAACAGTTCAATAGAATTAACATGTTTATTACCTTTGTTTTGTTATGCAATAGTTGTTATGCAGTTCCCTTATACTACCAAAGATATTTAAAAGTTTCTATACTGTATTCTCAAAAATGTATGTTATAATTTATATTTACTCCATTGAAATTTTATTAGCTAGCGGCGTAGTCCTAATGACACTCCCTTGATTCAGTCTTTCTTCACTTTCTCTGTCTCTCATACACTCAAACTTCTTTACTTCGATGTGACGTATCTTTCACGACAATACCACACACACTCACACATAGCTATGTAGCACTCACTCACACACTGACCAACTATGTCTATACTCTCTCTTCTAATGTTTTTTTATATAGTGAGGATGATGTAACATGGACCTTTCTTGATTTCCAAAAAACACGCTGGCCTTCGGATACCCCTCGAAGGTTCTGAAAACCCTCTGTGTTGCCGCCTGGTTGTTGTTTAGTCACGTGGTTTCTCACATGAGCGTTGTGGAGAAGCTTGACCATGAGCGTCTTGGATAAGCGTCGCGCCGGATCTGGTGTGATGTAGCTTAGCCCCGACCAGTGAGTGAGTGTGTCGGGTTTAAGGGCCCGTCGACAACTTGGTCATTAGGGCCCCGAGTCCAGAAGTAAAAATTACATACCGTCAAGTGTTAAAACATCACCCATTAAAAACTAAAAATCTACGGTTAAAATAGATAAAAAACCTCTAAACAACTATTAAAACGTTTCATTTAAAATGTTAAAAACAGAAAGTTAAAATTGCTACAAAATAAAAAAACACTAAAACGTTAAAAAACCCAAAAATACCGTAATCCAAAAGGCTAAAATCTCTGAAATAAAATAACCTTACACTGACTTCATAAAATCAATTGTGCGACAAAACCGCAGCACTGTATTTACAGATACTGGGTCGTTGCCTAAAACTGACGACAGTGTAAGGCCCAGGCCAACGGACTGGCGCTCACGAGCGTATCGCGGACAATCAAGGACATGTGCGACGGAGATTGGAATATTACACGTCGTACAGACAGGCTCCGGATCACCACGCAAAAGGTGTCCATGCGTGGCTCGGGTATGGCCTATCCTCAGGCGGGTTAAAACCACTTCTTCCCGCCTGGAATTCCTGCAGCTGGTATGCCAGGGTTGTACCGTGTCCTTGATAGTCCGTAATTGAGTGCCAGATAACGCTTCCCAAGATTCCTGCCAAAGAGCAAATAGATGGCGACGGAAATATTTCTGCACATCTATATAGGGGAGCGTACGGGTGGAATACTCCGGAAGGCGACATGCAGACTTTGCAGCCGCATCCGCCGCCTCGTTACCCGGAATACCCACATGGCCTGGGATCCACGTAAAAACAAACTGGTATCCGCGAGACAGTAGCTGAGAAATCAACGTCTGGATTTTAACAACCAATGCCGAGGTGCCGATAAACTGTTGCAGGGCCTGGAGAGCGCTAAAAGAATCGGAACAAACGATAAAACTTCCAGGACCTGAACTGGAGATAAAAAGGAGGAAATAAAATATGGCAAACAACTCGGCGGTAAATACTGAACTGGCGTCCGGTAGGCGGTACGTATGAGCGTCACCGTTGTATATAAAGGCGCAACCCGTCGAACTACCCATCTGGGACCCATCGGTAAATACCGGACAGGAAGTCCGGTATCGCCCCAGTAGTTCCGTGAATAGTTGGCGAAACACGGAATGAGGGGTAGCTATCTTAACACAGCCCGACAACTCCAGGTCAAAGCGTGCGCGCTGGAGTTGCCAGGGAGGACATCGGCCACGTGAATGCCGCTCTACGGCTGGCAGTCGAAGGGCGTGTGCAGCAAGCAGTTCACGAAACCGGATACCACTTGGACGGGAGATGGTTGTATTTCGCATATAACGGTGCGCGAGGTCTGGACGCAACACGGGTGGAAACGAAGGGTGACCTGGATGGGCGGCCAGCCTTGCCACGTAAGAACAAAGTAATAAAGAGCGTCGAACAGACAGTGGAGGTTCGCCAGAATCAGCATACAGACAATCGATTCTGCTGGTGCGGAAAGCCCCAGTAGCGAGACGGATACCAGTGTGATGTACTGTGTCTAAAAGCCGGAGTTTAGACGATGACGCCGCGCCATAAATAAAACAGCCGTAGTCTAATTTGGACCGGACCAGAGAGCCATATAACCTCATCATGACGGTGCGATCGCCGCCCCAAGATGCCCCAGATAAGACCCTGAGTACCCGAAGCGAACGATCGCAGGAAGCACGAAGATAGCGGATATGGTGCTCCCATGTGAGTTTACTGTCGAGGTGTAAGCCCAAGAACTTAAGGTGCGGTACAAAAGGAAGACGTGTGTCGCGCAGATGAAGATCAGGAGGAGGGTGTACTCCTCGCAGTCGGTGAAAGTGTAGACACTGTGTTTTCGTAGGGGACAGCCGAAAGCCCGTGCGTAATGCCCACTCGGCGATGGAGGTTATGGTCAGCTGTAGTTGACGCTCGATGTGCTCCAAACTATAAGAGCGATAGTAGATCGCAAAGTCGTCAACATACAGCGACATCGGGATACCGCTACGAACAACACTAGTGATGCCATTAATGGCAACTGCGAAAAGTGTGACACTGAGGATGGATCCCTGGGGTACACCATTCTCCTGGATCTTCTCTTGAGACAGCGTGTTGCCTATACGGACACGAAAACGGCGAATGAGTAAAAAGTTAAAAAGGAAAACGGCTAAGTGACCGCGCAAACCATAACCGTGTAGAGTACGGAGAATACCATAGCGCCAAGTAGTATCGTAGGCCTTCTCCAGATCAAAGAAGACACCCACGACATGCTGCTTCAGGAGAAACGCATTCTGTATGTATGCCTCCATGCGCGTCAGGTTGTCGACACTGGAGCGATAGCGACGAAATCCGCACTGAACATTGCTCAGCAGGTTATTCGTCTCTAGCCACCACACTAAGCGAGTGTTAATCATCCGTTCCAAGGTCTTGCAGACGACACTCGTCAGGCAAATAGGGCGGTAGCTAGAGGGAAGTGTCCGGTCTTTTCCTGGTCGAGGGATAGGGATGACAATGCCCTCTCGCCAGGAAGACGGAAAAACCTGCTGATGCCAGATGCGGTTATACATGCTCAACATGAAGGAAAGAGCTGCAGGTGGAAGATGAAGCAGCATTTGGCGGTGGATGTCATCAGGACCGGGAGAAGAATTCTTTGCTATGGACAAGGAATGCTCTAGCTCCGCCTCGGTAAATGGTGCATTGTACGGTTCACTTTGGGCACTGTTAAAACTAAGGCCTATCTGCTCCGCAGATTCCTTGATAGCTAAAAACGCTCTATCATAGCTTTGGGTTTGGCTAGTACAGGCAAAATACTCGGCAAGGGCGTCGGCGATGTCCTGCTCGGTGGTGTAACGGGAGCCCTGTACGGCAAGGCCAGGGATGGTCGTCCGGCGACACTTGCCGTACATTCGCCGAACAGCAGTCCACACCTTTTGCGCCGAACTTCGACGGGAAAGAGAAGATACATACTTTTCCCACGATTTGCGTTTTGCGTCTCGAAGTATAAATCTTGCCCTAGCACGAGCACGCTTAAAAGCGACAAAGTTCGCCTGCGTAGGATGTAATGTAAAGATACGCAATGCACGCTTGCGTGCTTTAGTAGCCAAACGGCATTCCTCGGACCACCAAGGCACAGGAACGTGACGAGGTGTAGTGGAACCACGAGGAATGCTGGAATCCGCTGCACGAAGGATAGAGTAAGTAAAATACTCCACCATGTCGTCAATGGTGGTAAAACCATCGTCGGTTAGGTGAATGAGGGAACGAAACTTCCCCCAGTCAGCCTTGGAAATAATCCAGTGAGGAAAGCGTGTTGGCACAGAACTGTGGCCCGATAGGTGAATGCTAATGGGGTAATGATCACTGCCAAATAAGTCGGAAAGTACCGACCAGTCGAGTAGAGGTACTAGTGACGGGCTGCTAAAAGAAACGTCAAGTGCGGAGTGTGTACCATAGGCAGATGATAAGTAAGTAGGCACGCCAGTGTTTAAAATGACTAGGCCGGACATATGGAAAACGTCTGCTACAAGGCACCCACGGGCATCGTCAATGTCGGAGCCCCAATAAGAGTGCTTGGCATTCAGATCGCCGAGAAAGATGAGCGGTGGCGGAATCTGTGCCAAGAGAGCCCGAAGATCGTTCGTGTGTACGACACTGACCGGTGGCAAATAGACATTGCAAAGGGAGAAACAGAGGCTCTGCAGCTGCACACGCACCGCTACAGCTTGTAGCGGCGTGTTGAGTGGCACACTGGTGGCAGAGATATCATGCGCCACCAGGATAGCAACACCCCCGCTGGCTCGCCTATCAGCTGCAGAGTCATGTCTAAATGCCGAAAAACCACGAAGTTGTAATGCGTGGTTAGGGTGCAAATGCGTTTCTTGTAGACAGACGATTGATGGAGACCGTTGCGAAACGAGATGCTGTACGTCCGGAACACGTGCGCGGAACCCATTAACATTCCACTGGATTATTTCCATGGTAAAGAAGAATTAGGGATTCGTCTTCATCTTTTTCTTTTTCATCTTTACCTTAACCGACTTCGGACGGGGTAGGTTAAATTCGCCATCGTCTGGTGACTCCGCCGACGTCCGGGAGTCTGAAGATCCCCGGCGGCTCGCTGAACGAGAGCGGGAGCGGGACTTCATGGACGATGTGCGACTGCTGGCGCGACCAGAAGGCCTAGAATAATTGCTGTCAACAGGCTGGCTGCGGCTAGTTGTCTTGTGAGCTGGTGTCTGCACGGCTATAGATGTAGTAGCAGGTGCAGCTGTGGCACGAGACAGTGAAGGGGTATTCGCAGGTAGTTCAGTCTGTGTAGAAGCATCTGACACAGGAACGTGCTGGATCGCTACGCTGCTGGCAGGAGCGCGTCGGGCAGCCAAGGCATAACCTGTGGTGGTAGCAGGTTTCAGCTGCTCAAAGCGACGACGCGCCTCTGGAAACGTGAGATGTTCTTTCACGCGCAATTCTTGTATGCACTTCTCATCCAGGAACTTCGCACACTGACGCGAGCTGGATGGATGCTTCCCTTCACAGTTTACACAGAGGAGATCCCGTGTACATGTCGGGTCCTCATGGGCTGCTAAACCACAGCGCTCACATATAGCAGGATTATTGCACAGGGTCTTTGTATGGCCGAACCGTTGGCACCTAAAACAACGCATGGGGTTCGGCACATACTGGCGCACGGCGGCACGTTCGTAGCCACAAAAGATATACTCGGGCAATTTAGTTCCTCTGAACGTCAGAAACACCGTACGCAAAGGTACATCCTTGCCATCCTGCTTTCGGGTAAGACGGTAAGCCTGACACACACGCTGGTCGGAGAGACAGGTGGTAATCTCATCGTTCGACAGATTGTCCAGACTGGAGGTGGTGACAACTCCCCTACATGTGTTGAGCGATTTGTGTGGGGCTACCCGAATTGGGTAGGAGCCCAACAAACTCGCCTTTAAAAGTTTCTGAGTCTGGTCTGCCGTGTTGGTTTCGATCAACAGCGTACCGTCTCGAACTCTGGTCGCGTTCTTAACCGGGCCACATATTCTGTCGACTTCTCGTTTTATGTAAAATGGGCTAAGGTCCTTTATCGTTTTCCCGTCACATGCCAAAGTCAAAACTAAGAAAGGGTCAAAGGAAGAGGGGTTGCGCGGAGACATGATTATTTGGACCCCCATCCGGAACCGTCGGCGTCAGCCTGCCATCCGGGGGTCAAAGGATAAAAGACACCAAAATCTCCACGGTCTGTGCCGCCATGGAGACCCCTCCATGACTGACCTCAAGGCGTACTTCAGAGGAGCTACCCTCCGATCTCCACTGCTTGTCCGCATGGGTAAACCGTTCACCACGTGACACCCCGGTTTTATGCCCCCACCACAGGAATAACCGCCTGTGGCTCCCCGCTTTAGCACACGCTGCCTCAACGGAGTCAGCGTGGATTCAGGGGACTTCGGGTTGATTACACCGGGGCTCCGTCAGCGGTAACACGTCCGGCCGGTGATACTAACCCGACGGCACGCGGCCGTCGGGAGATTAACACCGGCCGTGCCCTCAAGGAGCTACGTGGGTGTACATGACGTGTGGACGGGCTCCGCACCTAAGGCTACACATGGGGGCAGTGTGAAGGGTCCGCACAACCTTCGCGCCTGAGACCTCCGAAGAGCACACAAGTCGGGGGCCGCGCTGAAAACCGTGGGACAGGACCACGGAGATAGGAAAGATCCCTGCTGGTGAGACAGGAGTTATAAATCTAGGAACTTACAAACTAATAAGCAGAATAAGCCTAGAAGAGGAAGAGGGTGATATAAAAGAGGAACATAAAAAGCTGTACGTGGCACAGTTAATGAAGGTGGAGGGGGTGAAGTGATAGTGAGCAGCTCGGGGCCCCGGGTGCGCCAAACCCGGACCTACCGTGGTAGGTTCCCCTGGGGGAGTTTGATTTCGGAGTCCTCTTCTCCTAGATGAGTCGTCGACCAAGACTAACGAGCCTCATCTACCCGTTGGAATGTTCTTAGCTTCCCCTCACCTCTTGCCTACCAGTGGTCACAAAGACACACGTAGCAGGCCGTCTGGTTCGGGTACTGAGCCCCTCCGCCACGGCAAGGCGACACTCCTTCGGAGGGGAGCCCCGACCATCCTTTGCTGTGCGGTGTAACAATAGTTTTTCAATTAACTAAATTGTGAATGGTCACAAAAGCTTGGAGTCAGGAGATTTGTATGTAAATGTGTTTACTAAAAATTGTTTAGTTAAAATTGAGGTTGTTTATATTTGGTGAGGGACCGTACTTTCCTTGGACTAGTTCTGCCACTTTTCCTACATTAAGTTCCTAATGTATGATCGTCTTGACATTTCCATTTTATTATTCAAGACATGAGAGAGTACAGAGCACGTTAGTCACATTCTTATTGATTAAATTTCGAAAACCTCTATCTTTTGTTGCAAACATAATTATACAGGAAGAAAGCAACATTTAATTACCATAATTAATTGCGGAATAAGGAGTACTCGGTACGCAAAGAGCGTTTTCCTTCCTATTGAAATAAAACTAAAGTATCGGCAAATAAGCAAGGGCAGGGCATACCTGGCTGAGCTGTGTGGAACCTGGCACGAGATAAGAGATAGCAGGAAAACCAGCAAAGTAATTGAGTCTGTAGTCTGACGTGTTCAATGTGTTTGTCTTCTTTATCCATGCCCTTTTCCCCTCCGCCTTCCCTTTCTAAATCCCGATCCTGTTGTTGGATAATTGAATTTTATTCTTGTGGGAAAGCAGCGTCAGTTCTGGAAGACTACACAGAATCCAAAGTGTCTTTTAAAAAGCTTCTTCAGTATCAAATAGAAACTTTGACTGAATAAAATCTATAGTTCTCTGCCTTTGTGTTTAAATAACCATATTTATGTTTCTCGATAATACATATTATCATGGAACCTTTGGCAATGTTATTAACATACATTTATATACCGGAGAAAATGACAAAGCAAATTTACGTATTATAAATATATAGGTCTAGAACATTACTGTAAGGAACTTTGGACAGAGGAAGGACACAGAAAAACAAAGGGAGGTAATATTTAACAAAGCAATAGATGAAGTAGAATTAGAGTTACTAGAAACCGCCTTAAAACAAAGTATAAATATCAAAGCATATAGTGTAGACAATATCAACTCTGAATTATTAATATATACCGCAGAGCATGCCAAAGAAAGGTCATTAAACTATACAATAAATGTTGGATGCAAGTTGGAAGAATAGGACGTGGTAAAAATTATATAAATATTTTGAAAATGACAAAAACCCCTGAAAATTATAGAAGAATTGCCCTACTTTGCTTAGCACACAAAACCTATACTAAGATTATAAGTAATATACTATTAAAAAAGTACTTTTAATGGAAGAACAGGTGGGATTTAGAAAGGGACGAAGTTGTACACACAATGTCTTTTCTCTCAAGCAAATAATTGAACAACGAAAAGTATTTAATTTAGACACACATATTCCCTTTATGGATTACAAAAATGCCTTTGATAAAAATATCTAGATTAAATTTATGGGAAATATTAGACAAGGGAATCTCGAAACACAATAAAAGTAATACAAATATATAAGCAGAAACTAAAATCAAGATGAATAACCGAGCACTAATACTGATTTCAAAAGGAGTTATACAATGTCGCCCAGTGTTAACCACTTTTTTTCATTTTCAGGATGGAAGGGAAGTCATTACATTAATTGTAACCAGTGATAGATCTCGCTATTTGGAACACACTTTGTATCCTATGCTTTTGTCTCTGGCCACTTTCTACGGACATACTTTTAGTTTTGTTGAAAACAAGCCTGCAACCCTGCAGATTGTGTGGGTGTCACTTCACTAGGTCAGTACATAAACACCGCGCCGTGGTATCTCGTGAACGTAAACAAATACAATGCTGTGTCCTTCAATGTTTACTGTCCGAGTGTAGGCCAATAAGAATCGTTAACTTCCCAAACATTGCAATACCTTGCAAGCGACCGACCTGTCTCAAACCGTCAATTTCGTAACCAACCTCAACACAACGTTGTCGAGTTACTTTCACGTCTGAAAATGTTGTTCGGAGTATTCCTTCAATTCTTTTAAGTGCTAATTATTTCGAAACGTTGTGTGATATCCCATAATTACTACCAAAGCTATGTCAGAAATAAGTTACTCTACGCATCCAATTTGCTACAAAAACCACTTATTTTTTCGAAATGGGCTGATCAAAGAACAAAATGCCATTAAAATGGTTTGTAATACTTCCATAAAGCATATATTAGAAGGAATGTAATAAATTTCCTTATACCCGATATACAGATAACATGATGTCATGGAAACAACAAATAGGGGGAATTAATTTCGGGAACTAGATCAGTGAAAACAAAGGTATACGCAAATGATCAAATATTACTAGCAAAAAACGAGAGCGAACTTCAAAGTATGGCATATAAATCAAATAGCAGAAGCATATAAATTAGAAATATAATAAAACAAATATAGCGTACAGAAGAGAAACAGATATTGAAAAAAGTATATAGACTCAGATACATAATAGACACAATAAAGGAAAGAAAAAGCAAGGAACAATTCCATTGTAACACCATACAAAAACACCGTTTGTGCCAATTTTAACATACAGCACAAAACATGGATAATGATAGCAGAACATAATTGAAATATATAACCTGCAGAAATGAAATTTTCTAGAGCAATAATTGGATATACAAGCCTAGAAAGAGAAAAACAATCATATACGTCAACAGTTGAAAGTAGAAGTATTACACCAAGCAATAACAGACTACAGAATCGACTGGAAAGAGCACTTAAATAGAACAGAAGAAAAAGTTCCCAAAATAGCAAAGTAACTATCTACCACAGACGAAGAAAGGGTGAAAGGAACAAAACTTCGTGCTATAACAAGCTAAATGGCCTTAGTGGTGCTGAAGAAGAAGAAGATATTAATATTCCAAAGAGAGGGAAAATTTGTTTCTGTACTTAATCTCGAAAACCGCTCAACTGTTTTGAAGGTTATTTTAATTTAATTTAATAAATTACTAAAACACTGCGATACCCCTTTAATTGGATAGGATAACGGACTGAAACTTATAAGCTTGCGAAGTAGGCCTTAACCTTAAGTTGAGAGTGCCATAGATTGCAAAATAGTTGTTACTCCAAAGAATATATTTGGTGCATTCCGTGGAGTGTAAGAAGGAAAGTCCTTCACATTTTATTACTACAAAACACATACATAGAGCAGGTTCTGACTTCGACTGATAGTGAAGCAAGCACATCCAAGCGATAGTTTGACATATTTGAGTTAGTTTTCACTTATTTTGAGTTATATTGTGCTATTAAAAGTTTGTTGCAGACTTATATAAACTGAAGGATGAGTATAGTGTGTGTACTGTGTAATATCTACAGTGTTAAATTACTTATATGTGCACATTTGCTTCCAGCATAAACATGGATTTATATTTATGTGTATATTTTCTTTATGATTAGTAATTTTATTTTTGATTGAAGTTTATATCTGGCTTTTGCCATGCAATGCTTTTTAAGGACGCTGATGATCATGCAGTTCAGCGCCCTTAAACCTGCATCTCCTCCTCTATCAAAAATGGACCAGACAAAACTACAACAAAACGGAAAAGAATCATATTAACGTTTCAACTTTTGTTTCTGAAAATCCTTTTACACCTCTGGAAAACCTGCAAAATAATTCTTAACTACAAGGTTCTGCTGTCAACAATGATAAAACATCAAAACATCCACCAATCTATGTAAGCAAAATATCAGATATAAATTATGGTCTGAAAAGCTTAAGTAACTTAAATGTCGACAACTCAAAACATTTGAGTTTCGAAAATAAGAGGTTAAATTTTACTTCGCTTCCTCGAGGGCTATACAAAAGCAGCGAATCATTTTTCTAGTACTACAGGAACAAATGAAAAAATAAAGACACTCAAAGCATTGTCATCCTGGTGCGTTAAGTGCCATGGCTATCATCCTACAAAAAAAGAGTCAAAAAACGTACTTTTGCTTTTGTTGTCAGCGCACCAGCAGATGTGTAAATTGTAAAGGACCGCATACTGCGAACTGCAAAAGGTACCCTAATCACAAACATTTTCATAAAGCCATCAACTTCTATAAGAATGTTAAAGCACTGGATTCAACAAATGTTCTCCTATGTAGATATCCGCCGATGTTCTATATCCCTCTAGGTAAATATCAGAGGATAGTTGATTCACTATTAAGAATAGTGAATCTGTATAAATTAAAGTAAAGAACAGGAGTCACTATAAAAACCTTCGATCATTTTTCATAAAGAACGGGGGAGTGAAATGAAATTAATTTTCACTGGCATTCAGAAATTTGATGTCCAGATTTCATTTGTCACGTTTTAAAACTTTCTGAATCAGCATAACTCAAAAACGAAAAATATGTTACATACCAAAGTTGATATTTAAGCTCAATGTCTTTGAAGCAGGAAACTATCCAAAAAGTGTATACAAAGCGTGTGTACCTAAGGGACAGACATGGAAATTGAACATAGGCTCTGTGCCAGCACGCTATAGAGGCGAACGCAGAAGGGTTGCAAATTACAAGCCAGCCTCAAGCGATAATGAAACGGATCAGAAAGGCGTTCAGTTTTAGAAATTGAGAAACATGCTCTAAAACACAATCAGGGAGAAAAACGCTACGCTCTAAGAGCGACTTTCCTCAACGCCAGCAAGTACGCGCCTAATTGGACAGTATAATCACTGGAGCATAAGAAACGACGTTAGAAATGAATGACGGGTCATAAAGTTTTAAAGGCGGGTCAATAGAATTTATGCTATTCCTGTAATAAAATCCGCCAATGAAAATTTAGTGAGGAAAGAAGTCAGTGAATAAGAGTCGATAAATTAAGTGGTTAGGGACAAAGTTAAACTGCCTGGAAAAAGGGTGAAAAGTAGACAGCACCTAGGCAGAAGAAAAAAAAGTTGGAGAAGAAGTAGAAGTAAATGAAGCATATTACAAAACTGTTCAAGATGTCCATTAGCCAATTTTAAAACTACCTAATAACAAAGGACCAAATATTTAAATAATTTCTTTCGAAATTGAATATTATTAATTAAACTGTTTTGGTAGAATTAAGTGCAAAAGATTTAGAATCTGTAAACGTAATTTATGATCATTGATAGTAAATGTTAAGTGGGGAATTATTTGTAATAATATTAGTTGGTTTAATTTTAAAGAAAATCAGAAATCTATTTTGTACTGTTAGACTGACTGCTACGGTCGCGGACCAAGGAGAGCATTCATTGTGGCCACTTGGTTAGAGCTACCTCTTACTTGGCAGCGCGATGGCTGAGTGGTTAGGTAATCACCCATCACAAAAGTGACCCGAGTTCGATCCCAGGGTCCAATGTGTGGTATTTGTAATGGAGGAAGTGGCGTCTGAGCGGGTGTTCCCCGGGTTCTTCGGTTTCCCCTGCCACTCATTCCACAAACTGCTCCATCATCGCCTTTCCAATCATCCATTTCACCTGCATTTCATGTTATACTCTTCGTCACTCTCATGCCTGGTGCTGGGCTGACCACCCGCTTCCCAGTCTTCACTTTGTCCAGTCCATAGGTTCGTCTGTTTCCCAACAGGCAACTGAGCCTAGGCACAGGCTTGTGAATTCTAGAGGATGTCAGTACTCCGTGCGGGAAAGGTGATCAGATGAAGAGAAATTGCTTCGTACTTCCTTAAGAGCATGAGTCCACGTTGTTAAGTATTTGTAGTCACATAGCCAGCCCTAATTATACGTAAATGCTGTATAGCGTTATTTAAGTTCATGGATTCTACTTGCATAGTTGAAATATGGATGTATTTAGATTAATTTATGAATTTTTGAATGTAACAACGACCTTTTGTGTGTGAGCGTATGCTAGTGAGGGGAGGTGAAGTGTATCGAGTGTGAGATAATTAAACGTTTATTTTGCAGAAATAAACGGAAGGCAGCCGAAATCCCATACTCGTTCTCTGGCTCTTTTCTGAGTAGCAGAAACCCTGAGGCCACGATTTCTCTCCAGTCACTTGTCACTTTTACTATCTGTAGGGGATGAAACCACGCTTCTTTCAAATATATGATACTATGTTTTCAAGAACATTCTCCCCTCCGGGGCCCAAATGACCTACTTGTTGACGGGCCCTTAAACACCACTCACTCACTCACTCACTCACTCACTCACTCACTCACTCACTCACTCACTCACTCACTCACTCACTCACTCACTCACTCACTCACTCACTCACTCACTCACTCACTCAGTCACTCACTCACTCACTCACTCACTCACTCACTCACTCACTCACTCACTCACTCACTCACTCATTCACTCACTCACTTACTCACTTACTCACTCACCCACTCACTCACTCACATCACCCCTCCCACTTCAAAGCATTATTTACGTCAACAAATGTTTTGAATCATTTTTTATTTTGCAAAATGCCCTAACCAGTTTGATTAACAGACCAAATGTTTAGTGTATTATAAATAAGACCTATTTTATGAAATAGGCTATAAATGTTACACAAGTGAATGACTTTTGAATAAGTAATAAATCGTAAAATTTAAAGACAAAATCTTACTAAACAGAGAAAGTAGAGCTCAGAAAAGCACACAATTTATGGCAAATGAGATATTTGGCTCGTTTACTATTTTAAAGATGTTCTTTGTTATTGGTTTGAATTTTGAAGTATTTTTGCATTTTTAAGTGGTAAGTTATCTTTGGTGCTTTTCTTTTGGTCATGCAAGGATTTTAGAATCTCTAGAATTTAGGTTTTGAAAGTACTTTCAAATGGATACTTATACTTTTCTCAAATGGGAAGTTATTCTTTTTCTTCCTCCTAGTCATACAAAGAACACAGACTTTCAAAGCTACCACGTAGCTAACACCTCTTAAAAGATTTGACTATTATACTTCCTCACTTCCATTGTAGCCACAAGGGATTATGCAATAAAACCCGTTCTACAAATTTAAAAATCGATCAACATAAGCAGACAACAAATACGCGTTTGTCAGCGTGGTTTGTATAAGAATGAAGAGAGAATGTCATGTGAGTGCACCAATAAGATTTTTTAAACTGTGTTTATGCTGTTCTGGCCTAAAAACACGGATTCGCGCATTGTACATTTAAATTAAGGCATTAAAGCGCCTTAACTAAAAGCATGCAAGCTTAGTGGTTTTAGTGTTTCACCACCATTTCCTCATGCTAGTGCTCCGGTTTTTCTCTGACTGTGTTTGCTTGAAATTGCCTGATTGAGTCTGCAGGTGTAGAACGACCCTCCTAGGATCTGCGCAAGTGACGTCATGCAAATTCATAGTGGAGACGTCCTCTGCCTCCTACTTGAAATAAACAAGAGACCGCTGATAATTTAAGTGCGCACTGTACTTAATCCGCACCATCCACGATGTTTACTACACGAAATTGGGAAATACTAACCTGATACCCTTATGGTCTCTTATGGGCTACTCAAATTTCAACTGTGTCACTTTCGGGCTATGATTTCATGAGGCTCTCCAAATCCAAAAAGAGTATTTTTATAAAAAAGATCCACGTATGTGTGTATTTGTGTGTTTGTGTGTTTGTGTGTGTCTGTGTCTATCAGTCTGTGAACAGCATAGCTCAAAAAGGAAAAATCGGTTAAAAATCAAAGTTTGTATTTAAGTTTAATATCTTTCAAGAATGCGACTTGAAGATTTTGAAGAAAATTCCTCCACTTTAAAGTACCCTTTACAAGGAAAGTTTTTTGAAAAGTTTGATTTTCTCGAAAATGGTTCTAACGATTTTGATTAAACTGCTATAAGTTTAAGATACTTTTGTGGCAAATGATATGTATATTTTGAATCTTCTGTCTATACCCATGTAGTCCTATTTACCCTTGATGACTTTTACATAACTGGTAAACCGTAATAGACAGACCAAATCTTACTTTTTTAAAAAAAAACAAAAAATGTAGATCTCGTTAAAACGTAGTTTATGTCAGAAGGAATTTTTTTCTGGAGCGAATCATTTCGGAGGTATACCTTGTTATTTGTGTGAGTTTTGCAGTAGATATACGTTTCTCAATTTAACGTTTAACAATCTATCACCATGAATTTATAGTTGTAATATTATTTGCTATTGGTGAATACTGTACACTTTTTAATATACCAATCCTATTTATGCCCAGGACAGTTGCATAGCTAACAGTCATTGAATTATTAAAGTACGCAAAATTTTGGGCTACTTTTTCGATCAATGTTTGCTACTTTTGTGTTTAACAGCCTGGCAACCCTGCTGTAAACCAGTGCGCAACTTCTAGCCATTCACAACGTCTGAAAGATAGCTCTGTGCAGCTCTTTTAACGTATGAAGGGATATTTGGACACATGAAATACGGCGCTGCTGGGACACCTGGTATAACATGCAAAGACGATCGTTTGAAAGTAATGATTAAGCAATATTTAACGGGTTATCTGGCTTAATGTTAAACGTATCATCCTTAAAACAAGTTTCTGTTATAGACGACTACATAAACAATTTTCTGAATGGGCCACATAAATGGTATAGCCTAATGAAGCCACTGTTACTTAAGGTCTAACAACCGCGACACGCAGAGAACTTGTCTGTTGCAGAAATTAGGTGTAATCTTGGTAGCCGTGCGTGACAGTTCCTCCCTTTCGAAAATACGTGACCTGGAGACGAACTTTGCTGGCGATTTCACACAACATGGTGGAAGAAACTTCCCTCCTTTAACAACTCCATAACTGAACTAATTGCAGTATCTTTGTAAGATTTCTATCTTCCTGTTATTGCATTTCCTGGATGAACATCGAATACGAGGGCTATTGTTTGTTGTGTAGTATAACCTATACGCTGTATCACAAAGAGGGCAATTGTGGGTGCATGTTTGTATGTATGTGTTTGTTAGGGTAGTCTCATTTAACTAATTATGATGACTCAATGACAACTTACGGAAGGGGCACTTTGCACTTCGACCGTAAGGCGATATTTTGTGCCCATGCCTGACAGGGCACCCTCCGGTAGGATTGATGAGGCGAATGGATACGAAGGGCAGCCGGAATGTTGCAAGAGCAGAGGGCAGGGTCCCTACATTTTCCCAGATGAAATCACCCCGGGCAAGGATGGCTCACCCGTTTCCTCTCCCGCCCCTTCGGGTTCGTACTATTTATATCACTAAGTGACCCAACTTCCTTTTCTTATTCTTCTTATTTTCTTTTTGTTTGTGTTGTTTTTAATTTCATTGGAAAATACCGTTGAATGATGTAGGCTATGATGCGGAATATTTCTAGGAAGTGCTCGTATATAACTTACTCTAAGGGCTAGATGAGTTGTCAAAAAACTTGATTTTAACGAGAAATCTACGGATATACAGTCTCTCCAGAAAAGTCAGGGTGCAATTCACGAGAGTGCTAGCGACCACCGTCGCGAAGAAGCTCTCTGTTATCGATTTAAAGCGGGAAGTGTCAATGTTAGGAAAGCTTTTATAGGCTTGCCACGCTTCCTACCGATGATCTTAAACCATATGTCTCCCTGAATGAAATCTTATTACCACAGTCTACAAAATATTACCCTGATTGTACACATTCTAAGATTAGTTACATGACTTTACTGAATCAATAACACGTGTAGTAAAAATCTGATGTGTCGCATTCACATGCCTTTCTCTACTCTTGTACTAACCATTCTTACTAACCCTTATTCCTATATCTTCTTCGTGTTAATGCAGATAAACATTTGCAGAAATTACCTTATTGCTCGTTTCCTTGTACGTGCAACGGGAATATGGGAATACAGTAGGCTTTGAGCGATATTCAAATCTTTTAAAGCTTTCAGATACCGTTCTCTTTGCACAGTTAACATATAAAAAGTGAATGGCGATGTTCCATTTTACAGGAGCGTAAGTTCTATGAAACGTACACAAATAACGACGAATATCTCCGAAATGTATTTAGACATAAATTGTGTGTTTTAGCAAGATCTACATGTTTTGTATAGTAAGATTTTGTCTATCTCTTACGGTTTACCAGTTATGCAAATTGATCCAGACTAAACAGGACTTCATGGACTATCGCCAGAAAGTTCAAGATATACTTTCACTTTTCATAAAAATATCTCAAATATATGGCACTTTAATCAAAATTGTTGCAGCCATAATCAATAAAATCTATCTTTTCGAAACATTTTCCATGTAAAGCGTAGTTTTGGGTGGTACAATTATCTTCAACATCGTCGTGTGGAATCCCTGAAAGACATTAAATTTAAATAGCAACTTCGGTATTTAACCAACTTTTCATTTTTGAATTATGCTGTCCACAGACAAACATCCAAAAACAAGGACCTTTTTCTAAAAATGCTTTTTGGATCCAGGGGACCTCAAAACATATATTTCCGGTTAAATCTCGATAATGAATTTTTGGGTGGAATACAATACTTCCTCTACTATACGTAGTAGAGAAACTAAAAAAGGGTATATTTTGTTCCTGTATTTTTTCATCTCTTCTACAGTATATTGTTGAAAGGCCGTTGCTTTACTATCTGCTTTAGCCTAATCAGTATTAACAATTGCGTAAATGATAAATGGGCACAAAGAGGATTCAGGAGGCGCGATAGCAAAATGTTTTAAAAGGTAACGCCATATCCCATTAGCTTAAACTTAGCTTACTTTGCTACATTTTGGTGTAAGATGCCTAACAAGTTTCGATATTTTAAGATAACAGATTAATTCTGTTAAATGTATTGTGAGATGATAGAAAAGTATAATAACATTACACGATTTGTCCTATTATGATAACCTTCAAACATTTTACACTTTCTGTTGTTTAAAGAGATTTTTGTTTAGGTTTTAAGTATCCAAACTCTTTGCTTGATATGGCGAAACAACTGCATAGCAACAACAGTTTAAAATGGCAAAGTATTGAAGAAGTGACATCAATGATAACAGATATTCTGGAAATGGTAAATGCTACAAAAATACTTCGAAATAAATGTACAATTGAAAAGGATATACCTACATTTTTGTACAATGCACCTTTTTAAATTCTTTAACCTGGTAGATCATATCGGACGATCAAATATGGCTCAAATGATCAAATTATGCTCAAATGAGCGCGGGGTCCAAAGAGTCTAAGTTTTCCGATATTTGTCTTCTCAGGAAACAAGGAAACCTCCGAGAAAGCCTTATCCGAATAACTCACGCTAACCGAACTCGGCAGTTCTTGAATGTGAGGCAGGCACGCCACCCCCACTCCACAGAGGCGGGCCAGTGAAGTTTTGCCTTTCTCTTTCGTATGTTTAATAGTTACATACAGTCATGCGAATGAAAAAACCCAGCAGGCTAAAAAAATGCAACAATACGCTTTATTTCTCATGTGAATGCGTTAACACTTTATATCAATCAAAATCGTCCTAAGCATTATTAGGAAAATAAACACATCAACCTTTTTCATGTACAGCGTACTCTGGGGGTTTTGGAACTCTCTTGAAAAATCTTGAAGATATACTGGCCTTAAATACTAAGTTTTTTATTTATCCTACTTCTCGTTCTTGAGTTGTATAATTTATTCATTCACACACGTACATACACATATAATACACACATTCAGAAATTATTGAATTTTGTTTTATTGGTAGAGGTGGTTGAGGTGCTTCAAAACACATGTATGTATACAACACATGTGTATTCAGATGAAACGGACAACTATGTAAGTAAATATATATCGCATGAAAATATGCACACAGCCTCATCCCATTCTATTAGTGGCAATGCCTGAAATCATAAAGCCGCTCCACAAAGGAAAGGAAATGAAAGGAATTCAGTCCACAAAAATTAACATAATAGATGGACACGTTATGCTGATAATGTAATCCTTTTGCTGAAAATAATTTCTTCCTGAAATTAGAATTCTATTTATGAACAACAGCTCAGAGATTTAATATGACCATCTCACTTAAACAACGTGATACTGCTTTTGATCAGCAAAACGCAACAAAACCGCATGTTTTGGCCACTTATGAATGGTTATCCCACATTTTTATCACCCCCCCCCCCCCAATGCATGTATTAATCTGTTTGCAATCGTCATTTGTTTTCCTCATCGTTTTTATTTTCTCTACTGCTAAGTAGGGGAAGTATTGTATTCCAACCAAAAATTCGATGACGAGATTTCACCGGAAATACATGATTTGAGGCCCCCTGAATAAAAAAAAAAAAGCATTTTTAGAAAAAGGTCCGTGTATGTGTCTGTGTGTGTCAGTCTGCGTGTGTCAGTATGTGTGTGTGTCAGTCTGTCAGTCTGTGGAAAGCATAACTCAAAAACGAAAAGTCGGTTAAAAACCAAAGTTGGTATTTAAGTTTAATATCTTTCAAAGATGCGACACGAAGATTTTGAAGAAAATAGCCCCACCCTAAACTACCCTTTACATGGAAAATTGTTCAAACATTTTGATTTTCTTGAAAATAGCTCTAACGATTTTGATTAAAATGCCATATGTCTGAGATATTTTGATTACAAATGAAATGTATATCTTGAATTTTCTGGCTATATACCCTGTAGTCGTATTTACTCTGGACGACTTTTGCATAACTGGTAAACCGTTAGAGATAGACCAAATCATACTCTACAAAAATGTAGATCTTGCCAAAATACACAATTTATGTCTCAATACATTTTCTTGTAGGGTGAACCATTTCGGAGATATTCCTCGTTATATGTGTGAGTTTCTGAAAACTTAGAACTTTCGTGAAATGGGTCATCGTTGTTCATTTTTTTATAAGTTACGTGTGCAAAGAGAATGGAATCTCAAAGCGTTAAAAGATTTGACTATCGCACAAAGCCTACTGTATTCCAATATTCCCTTGCACGTACAAGGAAATAAGCAATAAAATAATTTGTACAAATGTTTATTTTAACTAACACGAAGAAGATATAGGAATGAGTTTGTAAGTATGGTTAGTACAAACGTAGACAAAGTCATGTGAGTGCAACACATCAGATATTTTAAAGTTAGCTTCACAAAAACAGAACGACACCAAACAAAAACTTGTTCAATTAATGAATTTAGTTTTTTATTTAAATTATTTACTTAATAGGTTAACTAATATTTTCCGCATTTATCTTCGTAATCTTTAAATACCTTCTTTCGTCACTTAAATCCCACTGAAGTTTTCATTTCCCAGATAATAAAAAAGTTTAGGTATATTTGCTTCAATCTCTGCTGAAAGAAACTGTAGTTAAACATTAAGATTTAATTTGGCAATATCTATCGAAGGTATAGAACAAAGTATTTTGGTTCAACCACTGTCTATTCTATACCGAGAGTAAATTTTGGAATATGTGTATGAAATTTATCTTGAAATCTTCTGTACCCATTTGGATAATTACTTCATCATCGAAAATCAGTGTTTTTCAGATGGACATAGACTATAAGTCCCTCTAATTTTAATACCAAAATGATTAAAACTATGGCATCGTTATAAATAAAATCTTTCTGCAAAATACAGTACGGGCCCATTGAAGTCCCAACACAACATACCTGCAAAGAATGTTAATGGAAAATACCACGGAATAGTAAACAGCAGTTGTTACTGCAAGGAAAATACTTGAAAACGTAAGACAAAAGACATGACTTCTTCATCCCAAGCAATATACATTATGTATCTATGCTCACACTTTAGGAAACGAGCAAAATATTAAGTACATTCTGCATATAATGCTTATATTAAATTCGTATTTTATTCACATATGGCGGAAGTGGAAGAAATTGCACATTACAACTCAAAAATTCATTCCCTGCATGTTTTAGATGGCTCATAAATTAAACAAAAAAAACCTTGTGTAATAAAGTTACCAGCGAATGCTAAGTAACTTTATAAGAGAAAAAAGTTCTGATGTGTGCAGTCATTTGACTTTATGTAATCACTCTTATATAAAGTATTCGTTAAAACGCTTTTCTTCTACCTAGATCGAGATAGACATTATAGAAATAATTTATTACACATTTCTTTATAGGAACAACGAGAACACGATAGTATTCAAGTCGTTCAAAAGCCTATACAAATAATGAGTATTTCGGAAATGGCAACTTCGAGTGAGTGTTTGGACTTTAAGGGCCTCTCGACAACGACTTCTTTTGGGCCCAAAATGTATTGCATATAAGCTATGAGAGTATAGTTTGAGTAGTAAGAGTTCGTCTATCTCTAATGGTTTATGAGTTATGAAAAACCCATTCAATGTAGAGGACTTCTGAGGACATTTTCAGAGCATTCAAGATATATGTTTCATTTGGCATGTAAATACCTTAAGCGTGTGGTTTTTTAATCAAAACCGTTAAAGCCATTTTGATAATATCAAAGTTTTGAAAGCATTCCATGTCAAGGGGAGCTTGTAGGGAGGATATTCTTGAAAAGCTTCTTGTCGTGTCCTTGGTTTGGTATTTAACCGACTTTTCGTGTTTGAGTTATGCTGTTCACAGCCACACGGACACACACACATACACACACACGAACATGCACACAGTCATACACGCGTCCCTTTGTCTAAAACTGCCTTTTTTGCCTTAGGTGGATCTCAAAACTGTATTTCCTCTGAAATCTTGGTATCAAATTTTTGAGTGGTACGAAAGCCTTCTCTTTTATATACGTGGTGGAAAAGCTAAAAATGCCTGTTTCTGGGGTGAGGGAATTCTGAGGCTTCCAAATATGTATTTTTCGTGAAATCTCGGTATCGAATTTTGGATGGAATACAATATTTTGCCTAATTATAAATAGGCAGTAGAAAAAGTAAAAGTGATCCTTGGGGGCATTCAGGGGAGCCTCAAAACATATTTTCGGTAAAGGCTCGGAATAGAATTTTGGGTGGTTTGGAATGCTTCCCCTACTTATTATAAATACGAAATAGAGAAGCTAAATATCTTGTTTTAATTCAGGGAGCCTCAAAACACGCTTTCGCGCTAAAATCTCGATATCGAATTTTTAGGTGGAATGCAATACTTCGTCTACTTGCTTCGAATACAATACAATTCGAATACAATATATGCGGTAGTAAAATAATATACCAGGTTCCAAGTTTCTGGCATTTCCGGTTTAGTCTGTGCATTTCGGACTAGAAGTACATATTCTTTTTCCTTGGTCTCCTAGCATTAACTGAGCTGACTCTAATTTTTCTAGTAACTATTCGCTAAAAACAATGGATACCGTGCTAAACAAAATCAAACGTACACAATTTAGGTCGACTCCGTAATTTTTCTCATATTTTTTGTGAACTATTTTATTTTGAAAATCGAGCTTTGTGGTGTCTTCAGCTAAAGGGTGCAGTGTTTTGGGGAATGTTTTTGGCACAAACAGCCCGATGGAAATGTGTAGAATATTTGTCAGTTTGGTTTTGGTACTTCTTTTCTGTCTCACAGAAATATCGACGTACAGATATTCCCTACGGAAGAAAGGGAAAAGAGTTTCAAAAACCACAACGTATAAAGATAGCCAGTGTATAAAGGAAGCGAAGGTCCCTGAAGTGGCAGAAGTTGGGGAAGAAGAACTTTATCTGGATGCCCAGTCGTGTGCAAGGCGATTCCAACCTAACACACGAGACAGTTTTCTTTCCCCATCCCCTGGATCTAAATTCTCCACCTCTGCGTGTCTCAGGTGTGGGATTTGCTTGGCGATTGCACTGAGAGTGAACTATACGTTCAACTTGGCAACTGAAAACCAATGGGTGAAAAAGAAGTTTGATGCAGAATATGTCGTACCACTATTGGAGTCCTTGTGTAACTTTGGCTTTCAGAACTACGAGCTGAGGAGGTATGAAGGCAACATTGTGGTGATGGAAGCCTTGCTACTCACTGAACACGTGCCGACAGCAATGGATGGACAGTGGGTCAGGCATTTGGAGTCCACGTGTCATTTGTACATCAACAGATACGGTGCCATGAAGCTGTATAACGCATGGTTATATGGCGGTGCATTTCCTGCTGGAGATATGGTCAATGCTTTGTGTAGGAGTGGAGGAATGTTTCGAGACTGCAATAATATCAAGGATAAAGAAGTCATTATTCCAGAATATCGCAAAAGATGGTACATGCATTGCACGGTATCAGCCAGAGTTCCATGTGTTTAGCACGAATTTTAAGGTTTCTAATTGCAATTTGAACATTTATTTCTTGTACTCTCCTAAGGCAATTATTTCCCACTTCAGCATACGGAGACTGACCTGCGGTGTTGAACAGGAACTGAAATACGCTAGAATGGCTATCATTGAAAGCAGAAAAAGATACTTCACCACATGTGCAGTCATTTATCTCTAGTAGGTAAGTTCAAAATGTTGATAATGTTACACAGGAAGGAGAAAATAAAGTTGTGTGTATTATTATTAAAGAAAAGAAAAGTAACCTAAAGTTTCACTCTAAAAGCAATGCTGTGTTTTAACATATAATGCGCATTGGTGCTATAAAGAAGTATAAGTAGATGTAATGCCCTTTTGCTCAGTTTATGCCAAAGTTTCTGCGTTTCAGAGGTGAACAGCTTGCATTCCCGTAACGATGCCTATGAGTAAAGCTTAGGTTTTTGATTCACGAGAGGTTAGGTTTATTTTTTTATAATTAACAACTAATGGTTACAAACTAGTGAATGCTTGTCATTGTTCCACTATTTATATAAGGTCAGTTTACTTATTCACATCATTTTCATTTCATTTGCCGCTTATTTTACCCAATTATAAACATCGTTTTCGCAATACTCGGATCGCTAATATATTGCGGGGTTTTTCATGTCTAGGTTGGCAACAAACACATTACTTACCAAGTGGCATTAAGCGCCTCCTACAATGGGAACACTGTACTATTCCGTCGGATTGGAAAGTTTAAATCCAATTAGTTTTAAGGGTTGAGCAAAGGCCCTATTGTGCCAATGAAAGTTATGTTAAATTGATGATCTATTATCTCAGAACCTAAGGTCTTGTACTAAAATTTGGTTGTATATACAAACCTTCTAAGTACATTTGTCTGCATTCATACAATAAATTAGTTAATTCAGGTGGGTAGAGCTATTTTATTAAATATAAAATTTTTACTAACATTTATCGGGACTTTTAAAATAATCAGGCATGTTATTAGCGCCAAATTAGATCGGCAACAGCACTTTGTGGTATTGTTACCACTCTAAAATTTAGCTTAGCCATCTTCAATAATTTCTGTAAAACACTTATATCAACAAATGTCATTTACATAAAACGTTGTTGAAAAGCTATATGGAAGTTCTACCTCATACTTAACCTAGCAATGCCAAGCCTCATATCAGAAACTTATACTACCAACAGGGTGGTGATGGGGGCGGAGGGGGTTACATTGTAACCACCACTAGTAATAAAATATCTGAGCAATTTAAAAAAAAATCTATTTTAAAATTGGGGACCATATCTTGTCATGTTTATAAAGATAATATTCAATATTAACGATTCCCTTTTTACACGAATCACATAATACCGATGGGGCAGTAGCTTTATAACCACCTTGGCATTTCATTGTTTCTCAAAAACAGCGACTATAAGAACTTCCAAACAATTACAATTTAAGAAAATCTGATGTGTTGCACTCACATGCCTTTCTCTACTCTTGTATTAACCATTCTTACTAGCTCTTATTCCTATATCTCCTTCGTGTTAGTTGAGATAAATATTTATACAAATTATCTTATTGCTTATTTCCTTGTAGGTGCAAGGAGAATATTAGAATACAGTAGGCTTTGATCGATAGTCAAATATTTTAAAGCTTTGAGATCCCATTCTCTTTGCACGCTTAACATATAAAAATGAACAACGATGTTCCATTGCACGAAAGTCGAAGTTTTCCGAAACTGACACAAATAACAAGGAATACCTCCGAAATGGTTCACTGTAGAAAGAAATTTATCGGGGCACAAATAATTTTGTATTTCAGCAAGTTGTACATTTCTTGTAGAGTAATATTTTGCCTATCTCTTACGGTTTACGAGTTATTCAAAACTCATCCAGACTAAACAGGACTACATAGGCTATAGCCAGAAAATTCAAAATATACATTTCATTTGTCATAAAAATATCTCAAACATATGACATTTTAATCGAAATCGTTAGAGCCATTTTCAAGAAAATAACAATTTTCGAAAAATTTTCCATACAAAGGGTAGTTCAGGGTGGCGCTATTTTCTACAAAATCTTCGTGTCGCACCCTTGAAAAACATTAAACTTAAATAACAACCTTGGTTTTTAACCCTTTTCGTTTTTTAGTTATGCTGTCCAAAGACAGACACACAGACTGATAGACACATAGACTGACACACATACACATGGACCTCTTTCCAAAAATGCTATTTTGTTTTAATTCAGGGGTCCTCAAAACATATATTTCCGGCGAAATCTCGACATCGAATTGTTGGGTGGAATAGATAGTTCCTCTACTTACCCGTAGAGAAAGTAAAATTTACACAGCTTGGGCATAAAGTACACTTCCCTCCTGGTAAAGTTAGGGCATAGCGGATAGAAGAGAAAGTGTGAGCTCTCCCGCTAGTTTACTGCATGATCAGTGGTCCCGTGGCAACTGACCGAAACTGCGGCGTGGCGATCGCAGTCGCCTTAAAATGCGACCGAACTGCCTAGTATGTGATTCGGAAGTACAGACAATTTTATACGTATGCGTTGTGTGTTGTGAGTAATTAGGAACATAACTTGTGAAATTGCTTCTAATTTTGTGCATAAATGTGTGTGTTCTTCAAAACGTAAGTTTCAAGCAACATCAATAATTGATTAAAAATGCCAACTTGTTTTGTACCCGGGTGTCGTTCGAGATACACAAACTGCTCAGAAGCTAGACATTTTTTTACTCCTCCTAAAGATAAAAATCTGTTTTACAAATGGGAAAAGTCTATTCCTAGGAAAGACACTAAATTATCTGTTAAATCTAGTATTTGTGACAAACATTTTCCAGAGGACTTTTTAGTGAAAGTTGATTCATTCGTTGTGCCTGGAAAACTAGTTGAAATCCCTAGAATTAAATGGCGGTTAAAGCCAGGGGCAATTCCCTGTATATTTCCTAATTTACCCAGGTACATAACTACAGTGCATAAATCCCGAAAATCTCCACAAAACAGAGACAAAAAATTACTGAAAAAGCAATATTCAACAATCAGTAAATTACCAGATGCAGGATCCAGTCAACCAGTTCTTATTTCAAACGCGCTGTCCTTCAACAATGAGGAATTCACAGAAAACAGTTCTAATTCCTCCAAGGTCACAAACACAAGTGTCAGTAATGAAATTGCTACACTGAAGAAAAGAATTAGAAACCTCAATAGAAATTTAGTTAGAACTAAAATCCTGCTATCTAAAGAGAGGGCTAAATTAAAAGTAGTAGAAAAGAAATTCGCTACTAATTGTTGCGAACATAAACGCAATTTAAATTATTTAAGTAAAAAACAAAAGCTGGTTCTATATACAATGCTTAAAAAATACATAATTTGCATTATGGTTTAAGTTTTCAGCGTAAAATCGTGTAAGCAGATATTTCCCACTGTTCTTCATTAATTATAATACCCATTATTGTAAAATACCATCCTATATTATGTGTCAAGGAAAGACGATGTTTCAAAACAGTATTTCCAATATTCGTGCTTACGATTTTAGGTATTTAAAATGCTAACTGATAATATGAAACCCATTTTCACCATTCATTCGTGAACTAAAGTAAAGCGACCGCGACACGAGTGCCATCTTGCGAGCGAACCATAGTAACTCCCGAAGAGCTCACACTATCTCTTCTATCCGCTATGGTTAGGGTTAACAGTACACCAAGGTAACTTTACCAATAACTCTAAGGTCTTGAGGAACTATGTTTCTTTTTCTTTTGTTTCTTTCCTTTCAAGTGGTATGGAGATGACAGTGCAAAGACAGATTCCACCTACAATTTTTGTCACACACAAAAATTACAGAGGAAATTCCAATGAATAACACATTGTACACTGAACTTAAACAGTGGTTTATTTTCGCAATTTTTGCACATTTAGTTCAGTCTGCCTATAGATCATGCTTAAAGAGTTATGATCAATACCTAATTATGTTTTGGGGTAATATTTTTGAGGTGAAGTTTTACTTTCGGAGCTAACATTTAGACCTACCAATTGGCAAAATTTGTAAATCTAGAATATCTTATGTTTTCTTTAAATATTGGCACATGTTGCTCTTACCAAATATACCTACGTGTTTAAACTTCATGCAGATATAAAATATGTATTTAATAATCTATTTATAAAAAAGTACTTTTCTTTCATTACATCAGCTATTCACTTGTGTGGAGGGTGTTGCAGCTCACCGTTCACTAAGTCTGTTTTAATAAAAACTGTTAAACATGTTAGGTTTTCACAGAAGCTTAATGGTTAGAGTGCCCGCCTGGTAAACGGAGGGTCTGTGGTTCAAATCTCAGCCGTGGCATTGAATTTTTAAGTTCCAGTTCTACCTCTCAAACATTGCACACACACGGTTTGTGTGTTTAAAACCAACAACAGTAAGTTTGTTGGCATAAATAAATAGTTTTTCACAGAGAAAGTTCAACAACTAAAAACATATCCTGGCTCTTGTTGATCATGTCTGGTCTTCAATTCTCCTCCTGTATTCATTCCGTCTAGGATTCATTTGGGCTCTTAGGTGGTCTGCATCTCCTTCGCTCTACCCATTTGTCTTCCTTTTGATCTCCAAAGTTGTTGTCGTCTGCCCGGAGTAGTATATAAAAGTAATAGCGAATGACAACAAACATGATCATATTCCTACCACTGAGTATGTACGATTGGGGCTGCCAAGTTAAATTAGAAGCGAAATTCGCCGAGTTGGCGATGTTTTGATTTGCTTTTGTTCTTTTTCTGGAAGTTTTGAATCCTAACTATATTAAGAATGTTTTGATGCAAACAGTAGCTGTTAATTAAACTCAAGAGGTCCAGAAGTGCGGAAGTCTACTGGACACCACAGCCTGAGGCTGTTACATTGGGTGCCGATTTATGCTGCTACCCGTTGTTACTGAGTAACCCCTCTCAGTACCTCACAATTTATGTAGAATGGAAGGGTGATGTCAGGGTTTTCCTTGGACCGCTCTTGTTTGCGGACTCTTACCTATATAAGGGTGTGGGACGTCCTGGGTATGTTACTTTTAGGAGAACACACGACTGTGTATTTTAATATCTTTATTCTCAAAACTACCTAAGTACACCCGATTCCTCTGTTCACGTGTATACAAGAAGGTGTTTGCGTAGCACGCCGAAAAATGTTTATTCTGCCCCGTCTCCTCACACATCCGTCATCAGCGACGTCCAAGTGAGTTGTGTCCCTTTCTACTGTTATATCCGCTTACCTGGAAATTTGCCCTTTCGTTTAGAAGTCATGCACCTAAAAGATACCGTTAACCGAGACCGTGCTAATGGCGTGGGGTGAAATAGTTCTACCCTCATTTTGCAGTCACAGCTTCAAGCCATAGGTATTAACCCTCGCATTACCAAGAGGGCTGCTTTATGTCCACCTTCTGTTGTGTTTTAAATTGTCTTTTAATTTTTATTATGTTGTTGTTAGCTAATGCTGGATTTCTGACAATGAAGTCATTAATCCTCTTGCTCTCCAATATTTTTCACTGATGGATGGGGCACTAGAAGTGGCCGGGCATATTTGAAGGTGGTCTCGATCCATTTCCTCTTGCAGATCATATAGAGGACAGAGTGGTGAAGAATATATCCCAATTCTGTTTAAAATGTTTTGCCAGACAATCATGTCCTGTAATCAACCTGAAGGTTGCAACTGCTGTTTTTCGAGGATACTCAGGAATTACTGTTTGAATGTTTGGTAGTTTCCATCTTTTATTTTTTGATTTTTCATAGTAATATTTTTCAATAATTTTTTTGAATTCAGAGTTGACTAATCTTTTAGCTGCATAAAATGGTAGATTGATTTCTGTACACTACTGGTACTCTTTTTTGCAAGAAAATCAGCTTTCTCATTACCACTCAGTCCACAGTAAGCCGGTATCCATTGGAAGACTAGGTGTTTTTTAAGTGCTGTTAGATGGGTAAGGATTTTCCAACATTCTATAATTGTTTGGTTTTTTTGGTGACAACTTGAAAGTAATTGCTATAATTGCTGCCCTGGAATCTGACAGAATAACTGCTTGCTGAAAATGTGAAATTATGTAGAAAAGATTTTGTAGGGCCATTCGAATTGCTTCAATTTCTCCATCAAAGTTTGTAGTTCCATAACTTAAAGATTTGTAATAGGAAAAGAGGTGACATGTAACTCCAGCACCTGCTCCATCTTGGTTTGATATCAATGATCCATCAGTATAAATATGGAGCCATTCGTGTTCTAGAAATCTAGTATGGATTGTCTCTAATGCCAATAATTTTAGAACACTAGTTGGAGTATCACTTTTCTTAACTTCTGTAAATAATATGTGTAAATAATATGTGATGTCTAATGTTTGTGTCGGATTGACTTTAGATATGAAGTTTTCCTTTGAATTAGGAAAGTATACATTCTTTTTGATGTCTTGAATTTTGGAAAGAAAGCTCTCCGGAGTCTTTAGTGTATGTGTAAAGTTTCTCTTGTACCATGCATTGAATGGAAGTCTGATCAACTTTTCGTGTTGAATAAGAGCCGCTTTTTCTATTTCATATTCAATGGGGCATTGGTTGGTTAGTATTTCCATAGCTGCTATTGGTGTGGTTTTGATAGCACCTGTAATAATTAATCTCAGACTTTGGTGTTGAAAGATTTGAATTTTTTTTGTTTGCTGTTAAAAGAACTTCGCTGCAGTAAGTAAATGATGGCTTTATATATACATTGTATGTTGTGTTAAGAGTTGCTCTGGAACATCCCCACTTCATTCCTGTTAGACGTTTTAACAGTGAAAGGCGCCTCTCTGCTCTTTGTATTACATTTTCTATTTGTTTGGTCCATGTAAGTTTAGTATCAAATGTAACTCCTAAATACTTTGCTTTCTTTGTTTCTGGTAATTGTTGACCCTCAAAATTTAGTTTTATTTTTAGTGGCTTTTTTCTTAGTGAAAAGATTTGGTAGTTTGATTTTGTTGTATTAACAGTCATTAAATTTTCTTTGGTCCACCTTTGTAATTTGGTTAAGGATTGTTGCATGGTTTTTTCTAGTTCTGTACTTTTGCTTTTTGGTTTTGAAGTCCACATTACTAAGGTATCAGCAAATAGTGCGCACTTCACGCCTGATTCTTGTATTTGTTGTGGCAGATCGTTAACAAATCTATTAAAAAGTGTTGTGCTGAGCAATGCGCCTTGTGGTAAGCCACGGTGTACTTGTCTGTATTTAGATATGTTTCTTCCATATCTGGTTGCAATAAAGCGTTGTGTTAGGAAATGACATAGCCATGAAAACATTGGACCTCGTATCCCTATTTTTTTTTTACTTTCTTTAGTAGTTTTGTTCTTCATATAGAATCATATGCACTTTGGAAATCAATAAAAACTGATAAATTATGTTCTTTTCTATTGAAGGAGTCTTTGATTTCGTGACTGAGAAGTAAGACTTGTTCATTTGTAGAGTGGAACTCTCTAAATCCAGCTTGACATGGGAAAATTAAATTTTTTGATTCTAGAAACCAATTTAACTGTTTGACAACATTCTTTTCATCACTTTTGCTATTATGCTAGTAAGAGCTATTGGTGTAGATTTTTTTTATTTCTGACGCTGTTTTGTCTTTCTTCAAGAGTGGGAAAATTATTGCCTTTCGCCATTCAGCAGGTACAATGGCTTTCCAGGATAGATTGTAGAGTTTTAGTAGTTGTTGTTTTGCTGTTTTTCCAAGACTTTTTATGAACTCTGGATATATGTGATCAGGTCCAGGAGACTTTTTGTTTTTTAGATTATTTAGATTTAGATTATTTGTTTAGTTCTTGCATATTAAAATTTTGAAAAAAGATATTGCACTGAGTGTTAGGATCACATTCTCTTTCTTGTTTCAAATCTTTCTTAAATTCTTTACGTTACTTTTTATTATGTCTTGTTACTTTATGTGAATTAGCATAATATTTATTGAATGTTTCGGCTATGGCTGCATCATTTGTTAATATTTTATTGTTGTGTATGATAGGTGTGCTGTTGTTTTCTTTCCTATCCTTGACATTTGTTATGAACTTATGAGCTTTGTTACCATCTGTCCTATACTCCATTTTTTCTAAGAAATTATTAAAGTAATTAGCAGTATTAATTTCTGTTTTTAGAAGGCACATTTCTTCCGCCATATTTGTGTATCCGATATGTTTTTTGTTTGTTCAGCTGTATTTCTAGCTATATCCCTTTGCTTTTTCAGTTCTTCTAACTGGGGGTTCCAAAAGGGTTTGAAATTTTTAATTCTTCCCTGAGGAATATGTTTTTTTTTTTTTTTTTTTTTTTTTTTTTTTTTTTTTTTCGGATTCTAGGATGACTTTAAGAGAAATTTTTGTTCAGATGATCTGGTTGGTCATGTAGCTGTGAGTTTGTTTGTTCTTTAAATTTATGTTCCAGTTCAGTTTTATATTTGATCCAATCTGCTTTTTTGAAGTTCCAATACAGATTCGTGTGACATTGACTGTTATTTGTATTATCTAGTTTTATATCAGCAATTACTGCTCTGTGACCAGAACTTGGATCTTCTATAACTTGTTTTTTAATTTTTGAAACAATATCTGTTGTAGCTGGCAAGAGGTCTGGGTTACTGCCTGCTCTAGAGTAATGTAAGAAGGTTGTGGGATCTTCTTTACTATAAAACACTTCAAAAGTTGTGCTATTCAAAAATTCTTCCACTATCTTCCCTGTAGAATCCACTTTTTTATAACCCCATCTTTTGGAATGAGCATTGAAATCCCCAATTACGATTGTTTTATTTAATTGGTCAATAAGAGAGAGATCTGGTTCATTCCTGGGAGGATTGTAAATACTGTATAAATGTAGATGTGTTTTGTTATCCCAAAAATTTAGCTTTATCTGTATTATCCATTTCTTTAACAATTTCAAAGGAGGATTTAATATCCTTTTTGACTCCAACTAATATTCCACTACTTATCTGTCTATTTTTGGGTAGTAGGTGTAGTAGAAAACCAGTAAAATTGAAGTGTTTAAGTTGGTCATTTGTTAGATTTGCTTCCTGTATGAAAAATATATCGATATTATAGTCAAATACAATTTTATTCAGTTCTACTCTTTTTGTTTGTGTGAGACCACCCGCATTCCATTGTAGAAGTCTGATGTTAGATCTTCTATTAATATAATGTTTTGGTTCTCGAGAAGTAGTCCCCGCCCGGAGATCCGAATGGGGGGCTATTTTAACTCCGGAACATTTTACTCCTCGAGTCATATTGCTTAAATATTGAAGAGACAGCAATAAATGTAACCGCTTTTTAGAGAGCACCATATTTTTATGTTTTGGCGGTCACATCGCTCTCTCACAACGCCCAGAATGTCTGGAGGACCACACCTGTCGTTGGTTTACGGGTGTCACCGACCTGACCGGGAGAATTATCAAAATAAATTCACCGACCATATCCTCTGATTACCAATCAGAGTACGTATACATGCCATGACAGGTCAGCATGTTAGGGGTTAAGGTTTTATAGAGAAATTAGAGAAATGGAGAGGTTGGAAAAATAAAGACTCCCTAGCCCTCAGGAACCCTAATAGCATCGGGGTCGGAAGAGAACAAGAAAAGTTACAGTGAGGAGCAAATCACCAGTAAGTGGAAGTAATGTTCTGCTCAGCTTGGGTACCTTGTGGTCGCTATTCACATATCCCCTAGACGGAGAACCCTGAGTACTTGCACATAATGTAAAAGCATACATTTTTAACCCCTATGAAAAAACATGCAAATGCATGAACTTCCTAGCCCTACTAATGAGATTAACATTTTGAGTGATCTCTCAAAATCAAAATTTAGAAGTAAATTAAAAAAATAGTTGTTGAGTAAGTGTATACACAGCTTAGAGGAGCTGTAAATTATTATGTAAAATGCACTACTTGTATACTTACCATAAAATTATACTATTTTGTATCTCTTAAGAAATGAACTTAATATTGTTTTACACACCTGATATATCCAATATCATGTATTTGATCTAAGGATGAATAAAATTGAAACTGAAAAATTTTTGCACACCTTTTCATGCAGCTAATTGTTATTGCCAATCACTGTTTCTACTGCTGAACTGCGTATTTGTTTTAAAGTTTTCATTATTAGTCTTTTTTTTAGAAACAATGAAATAATGTTGGTAATAAAGTACTGCCCCGTAGGTATAGTGTAATTTGTGTAAAAAAGTAAAAACGGAAGTTACATAGTGTTAAATGTTAGCTTTACAAACACGACAAGATATAATACCCAAATTTAAAATAAATTTGTTTTAAAAATTACTCATATATTTTGTTACCAGTTGTGGTCACAAAGTGGGCCCCCTCCTCCTCAAGTTGGGGAATAAGGCTTTGTAATGCTAGGGCTAAAGTACATACTTAATCTAGTTATTTTCTCCTTTTTTTGGTTTTTATGTTTGCATACCTATCAATAATAGTTTTAATAATGAGTCCTGAATTAATTAGATCTTTATTAGGTTGAGTTCAGTTATTTAATATCAAAAAGCAAAATCTTATAATGATGTTTAAAATCGATTAAAACTGAAATAGGGTTTACAACCGCATCAAGCCCATTGAACACAATTGATGCCACAGCTTTGTACTGAATTTCAGCAAATGGAGAAGGACATACGAAAGGAGACTGATTTTCTTGAAGAGCCCACTTTTCGTTTGAGCAGCCAACATGCTGCAAAACTTGGCGAGATTCATTTTATATTGGTATGCATAGATATATTTAAACACTGTAAAGATTACACTTTTCCTAATACATGACACCGAAATCGGTAAAGCATTTGTTCCAATCTTGTGTATTAGAGCGTCACTTACATTTCAGTAACATTTTAATGCCCTTCAGGACTAAAGTTAGATGCTAAAGCAATTCAGCTTAAAAGCTATTAGAGCGTTAACTAGTGAAATCATTTAAATTTCAGAAACCTTTTTATGCCTTTCCGCACTAAAATTACAGCTAAAACAATTCAGCTTAAGCATTAATATATAACTTTCTTTGATCCGTCGTACACTGTCTTGATTCTCCACTGGCATATAAAATGCTGATAAAGAAATTCAGTCATACACGACCACGAAGAAACTTTAACTCCTGCTGCAATCATATCGAGTTGGGCATTTAGATATCTTGAGAGGTAGAATCGGAACTGAAAAATTCAATTCATTGCCACAGCCGGGATTTGAACTACAGATCATACGCTCACTAGGTGGTCGCTCTAACTAATAAGCTACTGTGACAACCTGCCAGAATGATATTGAATGTGGCTTTCCGGGAGAAATATGAATCGGTTGGATAATTTATTGTTGTTCTGGTAGGTTGTCACAGTAGCTTAGTGGTTAGAGCACCCACCTGGTGAGCGGAGGGTCTGTGGTTCAAATCCCCGCTGTGATATTGAATTTTTCAGTTGCGATTCTACCTCTCAAACATTGCCAACAGATGGATTGTCTATATAAAAACACCAGCAGTAAGTTTGTTGGCACATATAAGTAATATTCAGCACCTCTTGGTCGTGGCATTGTCACTTTGGTTACATCACTTCCTCCTTGCGGTTCGTCGGTCTGAGTGGCTTAGTTGGTTAGACGCTGGTCTATTGATCCCAAGGTCGCGAGTTCAAACCCTGCCCAGGCCAATGGTTTTTAAGTGTGCTTAAAATGACAGCTCCATGTCAGTGGATTTGCAGGCATGTAAAAGAACTCCTGCGGGACGAAATTCCGGCACACCAGCGACGCCGCTGTGATCCTGGCAATTAACAGCGTCGTTAAACAACAAAACAATTTAATAATTTAATTTTCCTCGCGGTCCCACCTACTTTACATCTCTGAACATCTAAAGTGTCCATGCGGAGTAAAAACAATTACCGGACATTCAAAAATGGTACACCAAAGAATTTGTGAATATTCTAGTGAGAATATTGACATTTTAATTGAAGAAGCGGAATTAAAATATATGAAAAAGAGCAAGTCAGGTATATATAATCAGTTTCAATCGAAATATAACCTGTACATTTGTGAACGTCAGGCAGCAAACACAGCAGCCGTCTTTACTTAATTCTGAAAATTTTACATTTAACAACTGTTAATTTAAGTAGAACAGACTAACATTGAATGAATTGCCCAACAACATCATATGTCTAAATTCTCTTTTACCTGGATTAAACCTACAATTATTGTTCTGACAGCTTACTGGATTAGTTGTAGTACCAACTGTGAAAATAAGTCTTAATTAAAATGTATGACTGTTATTGCTTCTCGTGGTCTTACTACAGATAAAACATTATGGCTAAATTCAGTTATTGCTTCTCGTGGTCTTACTACAGATAAAACATTATGGCTAAATTCAGATAGTCATTGATCATACGGAACTGGAACCCTAAAGAAGTGCTCGAAAAAGAAAAAAAGAAAAAAAAATGCGAGTGCTTGTTTGGACTTGCCGCTGCCTCTCCTTTGCTGACAGACAACTCACGCACAGTAAACAATCCGCACCTGTGATATAGTTACTTGTAATCTGGTTCATTGGTGTACAAGTTTCGTTGCCTATACCTAACAAACATCCAAAGAGCTCCTACCCTAATATAGCGTAAACCTTGTTACAGGACAACTTGATCTAGTAATAACAATAATATAATAGTAATAATATCATCCTAATAAATAATAAAGAAAATATAAGTAGTAATAACAATGAAAACAAAGGTTCACAGTTAGAAGTGCAAAAGTGCCAAAAGAAGAGGAAAACTCTATTCATTGTCAGTAACAAAATTGGAAGGCACGCAGAGAGCGATTTGCTTAAGAATAAGAAAAATAGCTTAAGATAAAAAAGAAGAAGAAAACGCACAAAGCGGGCAGTGCACAAACATCTTTGGCCTTGACAAACATTCATTGTCCAAATTGCTTCAACGGGAGCTGCACCTGCTCTCTTCCACTCGCGAATAAACAGAGTATATGGTTGCTAGAATGGAAAATAACATAAACATGACAAGAATATATGTGATGTAAAAATAAAAGTTCCCAGGAGAAATCAACTCAATATTCATTATTTAGCCAATCCTCTAACATCCACGAGATAAGAGTCATAGCCAAGGCCGATTGTGAACTAACAATTATCCAGCTGCAACCTTTAGCATTTTTCCTATTGAATCCATATCATTTTACCTAGAATGTTATTTACTTGCATCTGCCTTGTAAGCCTATACATTAAGGTTTTTAGGTAATGTCCCCGAATCTCCCGCACTGCCACCATCTGTATATCCAGTGGAAAAAGACACCACGCGGTATCTTAACAAGTTTATTATTATGTACAAGCAATTGGAATACAACATAACTAGACACTACAAATTTATTTCAAGTTGAAGGCTTTAAGGACACAACACATTTAAACTGTTGCATATTATTTAATAAAAATGTCATATAATATAACACCTTTATATGTACTACTAGAATTATTTTTACATAAAATATACTTTTATGTGTAAATTTACTTTTTCAGGCCTCAAACTTATGTCATGTTTCAAGTCAAATACAAATATTGATATATACTGTCATCTGTTAACAACTACTAATAAGTTCTTTAGTTTTCAGTGCAAACAATTATGATTAAAATGTCAAATACATTTAGAATATTTATATGAGCAATGTAATAAAACGTATATAATTTGTATTTTCTGAGAATATCCTGTAAAGTCCTGCTCACTGAAATGGCTATTGTATAATTTTACATAACAAGTAAACTATAAAGAGATAGTTGGCAATTATCTTATATACAGGATGGAAGTGAAATTATCCGTCACACTTTAACAGGGAATTTCTCATGTTGTAAATAACAAGAAAGTCTAATACCAAAAAACTTTATCATCAGCTGGCTGAAGGATTTATTGCTAAATTCATAGAAAATTGAATAAATGAAAACTTTTTCCTTTGGCGTATTTCATAGATTCAACGGTTTTTTTGTGTAAATTAAATTTAAAAGAACACACAATTTGTTGTCTTTTTGTTGCAATCAGCTGAGTTAAAAGAAAAAAACAGTTAAATAACCCTTTTGTGTGCGTGTGATATCAGTCAATTAGTTTAATGTTGGTTAGAATTGTTTTATATATGTACATTCACAGGTATCTAAAGCACTGCCGTTTCTCTCGATGTTGTTAAGGGGATACCAATTTCACATGAGCATGTGGTGCCGTAGTTCTAAACATCAGATATTGATTCAGATTCCCCTATTTCTCCTTAATCTGCGCCAGACAGCCTCAACTCAAGGAAGACCGGGCAGTGAGAGGGTCAGCATATTCTATACTAGCAAATGGGTGTCGAGTTACAGGTGTTTCTTCGAGTACAACGGTGGCAGGTGCGTGTAACTGAAGTGCGGTATCGGTTCTGAGCTATAGGAATCGCAAGTTCTCAAAGATCGGCTACTTTATCTTGTTTGGGAAGAACTGTAGGCATATGCTTATAGATAGTATAGGCAATACACATATGTAGCGAAATGTTCATAATGCGGCAGGCTTGTTCAAACAATTAAAGAAGTATAACTTAACAACATTACATTACCCACAATGGTAAACGCCATGTTTGTAAAGGAGCGAAACGTGATATGATGATTCAAAAGCTCAAAGACTTCATAGCTACTGAAAACGAGTTTCGAATGGAACTTATTGAACTACAATGTGACGAGGAAACTAAGAAGCTCTTTTTTCACAAAACAAGGTTACTGATTCTTACTTTCTCTGCTAGTAAGTAGAGGAAGTATTATACACTGCTCAAAAATTCGAGGTCAAGATGCCACCGGAAATATCTTTTGAGGCCCCCTGGATCCAAAAAGTGGATTTAGAAAAACGTCTGACCGCGCGCGCGTGTGTATGTGTATGTGTGTGCGTTTGTGTGTGTCTATGTGTCTGTCAGTCTGGACAGCATAGCTCAAAAACGAAAAGTCGGTTAAAAACTTAAGTTGGTATTTAAGTTTAATGTCTTTCAAGGATGCAACCCGAAGAATTTGAAGAAAATTGCTCCACGCTAAACTACCATGTACATATGTTATGCTGCCCACAGTCTGACAGACACACAGATGTAGACATACACACACACGCACACGCACATACACACACACGCACACACACACACTTTTTATACAAATACCCTTGTTGGATTCAGGAGGCCTCAAAACATATCTCCGGTGAAATCTCGACAGTAAAGTGAAAGTAAAAACGGAAATTCGGTTAAATATCAAGTTTGGTTTTTCAATTAAGACACACACACACACACACACACACACACACACACACACACACACACACACACACACACACACACACACACACACACACACACACACACTTTTTATACAAATACCCTTGTTGGATTCAGGGGGCCTCAAAACATATTTCCGGTGAAATCTCGACAGTAAAGTGAAAGTAAAAACGGAAATTCGGTTAAATATCAAGTTTGGTATTTCAATTAAGATTTTCCAAGTTTGCGACAGATCGATTTCCAAGTAAATTCCCTATTTCAAACTAACCCTTACATAGAATTGTTTTCAAAAATTTGTATTTTATTAAAAATGGCTCTAACTATCTTGATTAAAATACCATATGTTTAAGATAGGTCAAATGAGATTTATGTCTTGAATTTACTGGGACTGTCCTCCGAAGTGCTCTTATATGACGATAGCATAGCTGGTAAACCATTTGAGATAAACAAAATTTTACTACGGAAAAAAATGCAAAACTCGTTAAAGCACACACCTTTTGTTAATGGCATTTTTTATGGAGTGAAGCATTTTGGAGGTATTCCTGGTTATTTGCCTGACTTTCCCAATTGAGAAGTCGCTGTTTGTCTTCTTAATTCTTGGTCATGCAAAGAGAACTGATTTTCAAAGGTATTACACAGCAAGCAAATTTAACTATCACTTAAAAGCTACTGTATTCCTTTATTTCCCTTGCACCTACAAGAACATTAGAAATAAGATAACCTCTGCAAAGGTTTATCTCGATTAAGATGGAGTAGATGGAGGAATGAGCATTTGTACCAACAGTTTGTACACTCACGTGCACATGCTTCCTCATGTGAATCATAAGATCACAGTTTAAGCATTATAATTACATAATTTGTTATTCTGTGGAACATAGTGTAAAGTTGTGGGTTATGGGTAGGTGGTGCCACAGGCCGTGCCTTTATTGTATTCAGCGATGAATTCAGAGGCTAGCCCTGGGGAAATTCCCCCACCGAAAACTAAATATTTCCCCCAAGAAATTCCCAAAGAATTCATACATTTTTATAAATATGTATAGCATTAAAATTCAAAATAATGTATGCATTTAGATTATCGTCTGGGAGATGCAATGTAATAAGCTTGTGTTGTTTTGTCAAGTTTCGGAAGCCGCTGTTTACAAAGTTTGAAATCCACAATTTACACGTTATGGTAAAGCCTGCACACGACTACAGTAAACTTTCATTGTTGTGACAAATTTGAAGTTCTATATGCAGACATTTTAACGGTTAGTGAGTCTACAGGTTGTTATGAAAGCGTACTGTACTAAATGCCGGAGACATATGCGCTCGCATGCGATAAAGGTTAGTTGGACGCAGAGTATGAATTACATCAAAAGTACAGCAAGACCATCAAATGTGCAAACAACAGCACCAGAAGCAAGAGTTGAAAACAACGTAACGTAGCGCTCTGCGAACTAGTGAAGAATTGCTTTGCAAGTGTTTGCAGACGCAAGGTCAAGGTGTAGTATAACGCGGCTCTTTTGTTTCTTCTCGCAGTGAGCTGCAGACATAGAGTGGTAGTGTTCTTTCGTGGTAAGGCTGTACTTACCTGCAGTTGTTTACAAGCGCGAGCCATAATGTAAAGTCCATGTGCAGTGTACCTATGTAAAAACGCATACATCTCCGGCCTTTGGTGATTACGAACCCTTCGCCAGTTCGCCCTATAAAATGAAGTGTTAGTACCGCAATCTAACGTGCAAACAACAAACTTTGTTTATTCTATAATAAAGCGCAGTGTGGTGCATAAATGTGAGTTCATTGAAAAAAAAAATACTACTAATGAATGTAACGGTAAACTGCTTGCTGAAATTGAGGTTAGTTTACCTCAGTTATATCCGTAATTCACAAAAAGAGAAAAAAAGATATTTGTGGCAACTATAAAAGGGATTGATGTAACCAGTGCCCTGAGTAGATTATATGGAATACAGTAAAATACTTTTTGTATGAAAGTTCTAACCAAATGGCTATAGTAGAATAAGCAGAATTTAGAGCTAGCCGTTCAGCAAGTGATTGTTTGTTTTCTCTTCTCCAGATACTAGAAAAAACAATTCAGTATAGAGAAAGTTTACACATAACTTTTGTTGATATACAAAAACGATAATGTTCCAATTACCAAAACTTGGACGGTACTGAAAAATTTGGAAATAAGTAAAAAGTAACAAAAGAGATTCAATAATTATGCAAAAACTCTATATCCAAGGAAAAAGTTTGGATTAAAAACGTCTATAGGTTTTGTAGTATCCAAATATCTACAAGGCCGTTGTCTTCCATCAATATTATTTAAAATTTATATGCATGAAGCATTAAGGACTTACAGAAGAAATTGCTCTCAATTGGGAATTCAGATTGCAGATAATAGAATGTTTTGCACCCTTCATTTGCTGAAGGTCAAATTTTTATGACCAGATATCAAGAAGATATGGCATATATGATTATAAAATGGCTAGAAGAACTGCAGACACGAAAGAATGCTTAAAAATGGAAGGAGGAGATAAAATTAAATGCTGCAATAAGGTAGAATATTTAGGAATTAAAATAAGCAACAATAGAAAATATGATGAAGTCAAACACAGAAACAATAAAGGAAAATATGCAATTTCAGCATTAAATGGAATTTTATGGGTCAAAAGAATATCAACAATACAAGGAGACATATTTATAACAGTATTGCCATAAGTACAACAATTTATGGCGCTGATATGTAACCGTGACTTACGCACAACACACAAATTAAATTACTGGCAACAGAAATTTACTTCTGACGCCAAGCAGCAAGAATTACGAGAAGAGACAAAATAGTAAGCAATGCCGGAAGTAAAATCAACAATTTTGGATGGGATTAAATTCAAACAATTGAAAGAGTATGAACATGGAATAAGAATGTCTGAAAACAGGATACCGAAAAATGTATTGGAATGAGTACCTCCAAAAAGAGAGAGGACCATCAATAACTTGAAGGCCTAGTGTCACACAAACAATGAAGGGATTTTATTTCGAAGATGAGCACTGCAACAACAACAGAGAAGAATGGAAAAGGGCTATCTGAAGATGTGTCACACAATAAAAAACTGATTAAATAAACATAATTATTAAATGCAAATATTAATCATATGAATATATGTATATTGTCAGTAAATATATTTATTGTCTCTTATGCATTCAAACAAGCAATGTAAACTGGCTAAGGGAGAGCGAAAAGTTAACTTGCGTCCATGACGACAACTTGTGCTTTTCCAGAAGAGGTATAATCCTTCCCCAGACACCCCCGTCTTTAATCAGCAGGTCCACATGCTCAGTAGGCGGAAAGGATTGATTCCGACAAAGTAGTCGAGAAGAGGTCGCGACTGTGCTGACACTAGCGTTCTTCTGGCCCTTGACTCCGGTCACTTTCATTAGAAACCCATTCCTGTAAGTCCCCGGACATTCAGGATATCCTGCTTTATCACCAAAACCGGGGCTTTACAAGCATCTTCAAAGCAGATGATGAATACCTACCAAGAAAATGCTGAATTCCACCTGTTCTATAACGTATTGGATATGAAAGGAAACGAAATCACCACACAAATGCCACGACCAGCTGCGGTCTGAGACCTTTTCACCATTTGTGTGTAATAACTCCAGGGTTTTCTGTAAAGCCAATAAGTGCCTTTTTCTTCCCACATCTTGCGGCCTTTATGAACGGAAATTATATTTCACCTGACAAAGCGATCGGTTATTGCGACAAACGAAGCAATATCATTTCACACACAGATACCTCGTGGCCAAAATATGTGGTACCTGTAAATAATAACAATAATAACAATTTTAATGTGCAGCCTAAGTGTACTGAAGTTTCATTAAAAAACAATACGGTGCAGCCACGTAGTTGCTAATTTTCACTCTGCTTCTGAAGAATGTCCCACGTTTGTGGTAAATGCTTCCTAACTGTAAACCAGTGAAGCCAACATTTTTTCTTATGTTCTCATGACGTCACATTGTTACTCTAACCCACCTCCTTTGTTCTGTACATGAAGTATTTCCCTTCACTTATTCAGGTAACTAAGCATTACAAAGGTTTTTGAGTCGCATAAATGCGTCACAGCTCTGCGAACAAGAGGTGGAGACAAATTCAACTTCCCTTCTTTTGCATAAACTTGGGCACCACTACTTTAAACCATAGTTTCAGTCGTATCACTGAAACAAGTAATACTAATAGTAATAATAATAATACTAATAATAATAATAATAATAAATAATAATAATAATAATTTCGGAGACAAATTCCCTTGTAAGTACTATGTTTTATACCGATATGTCTCTAAACATATATAATTGAAGATAAACAGTTCCAGTCTGTTAGTTAAGTATTACATTTCAGTTCATCTATTGGTTGCATTGATCAACAACGTGGAAAAAGACTGGAGCAAATAAGATACAGGAAGATTTGTTAGTGGAAATCATTATTTAGGGTGTAGAATTTCCCAAGCTTTTGCTGCACCTTATGCATATGTTCCCATTTACTGTTATTTTTTATTTTATATGAAAATTAATCTCTGGCTTGTGCCATCATCCTTGATGAAAGGAAGTTGATGACCTCGTAGTTGACACCCTTAAACCTTAAACCTCTCCCTCTCTCCCCAAACTATCGCCTGCTGGTGTTCTTGACTTTTTGTTTCTGCGATAAGCTATTCACACACGCACGTGAGCGCGCACGCACACACACTAACGCACACGGCTGACCCCGTGCCTCAGCCGGGAGAGCACCTGCCTGCTGTGCAAGATGTCTGGGGTTCAATTCCTGGTAGATAAGGTGGTTGTTTTTCTTTAACTAGCACCATCTCCATCCTCCCTAGAACCTGAAAGTATGCATGTGTGTATGTGTATGTGTATGAGTGTGTGTGTGTGTGTATGAGAGACAGAGAGAGCGTGTGTGGGCGCACGTGTGCGTGCGTGTTTGTGTGTGTGTGTGTGTGTGTGTGTGTGTGTGTGTGTGTGTGTGAATTTAATACAATAATTTAATCCAAAGTAATGTAAAGCCAAATTTCAAAACCATTGCTAAGCCAGTGAACACCATGGCTGTTGAGCAATTGTTACAAAAGTTTGAAAGCCGCCGAAATGAACTTCGATACTCAAGGCGGCATATAAATGAAAAGTTTTTCTTTTTTGTGTGTGGTGTTCCATAAAACCTTATAACGCGTGTTATTCAGGTGAAGTTTTGATGTACATTGTTTTAGTAGAATACAACCTTTCTCCTGCCTTTTATATTAAAACATATAAATACATGCTGTTGATGTGTATTATGTTCCTTTTCACAACAGCTTACGCTACTAAAACAAGAGAATAATGAAAATTTCAATATTTTTTCTGCGGTTATTGTAACAATGCAAACATTAATACCAAAGGTAACACTTTATTTTCATGGCTCTTGCAGTTTCCCTTCGTTCAAAGTACATATTTCCGACATAGCAACACTTTTAAGTTCGGTCGTCGAGAGAAAAGTATTTTACGCAAAGTACCACAACCAGCGGAGCAGGCAATAGGGTACCTGACATAATGGCCTGCAGTATACTAGAATGGATATAAAAAGACAATTTAGAGTTTCTTGCTTACTCTCTGCACATAAAATGAGTCGTGAGAGGCACTTTTCTTTTGTTCCTTTTCTCCTTTTAAGATAAGTTACTTCTCAAAAACTGCTCTGCAATCTAATACACCTGTAGTTCTAAAACGCTTCATTGGAAGCGACTCCAGAAAGTGCTGCATGTGCTCTGGATCGTAACCTATTCAAACAAAGTGAAACAGATATATTCTTATTTCCTAGTGAACAAAATGCATGTTGACGTGTCTTTCCACTAAGCAAACATACACCGCCTGTAGATCTACATTTGAATCGAAATGCTGCTATACAACAGTTAAAATAGTTATATGCACGAGGAAAAGAAAGAACAGAAATTGTGTCGACTGAAAAGGAAAATTACAAAGACGTGCCAAACTAAACTTCTGTTCGCAAATAAACTTCTACAGATTTAGCAATGTTTGCCACAGTGTTGACAAATAAAAGACAAACTCAAAAACCATTTGTAACATCAACAGTGACGTGGACTGACAGTCACAGATAGCGTATCGATAGTGATTTTGTATCATGGAAATGTTGATAGTATGAGGATGAATTCAGAAAGTAAGTTCCGTTAGTTTTGCAATAAATGTTCTTTTACCTTGAGAGGTTTCATTACACAAAATTTTAAAGTAATTTGCTTTTGCGCTAAATGTTTGTTATGCATCCACATAAGCTTTGAAATCTTCTCTGCGTACTACTCTGCCATTGTGATTAAAATAACCGCTTGTTCACGTCATCCAGTTCAAACCGACGTACTGTCTGTTCATCAGCTCGTGGTCTTAGGGACTGAAGGGAAGAGGAGGGACGTTCCGAGATAGTATAACCCGAGTTTTGTAAACCATATAGATAACGCTCAGGGTTGCCAACCCGTACTATAACTATGGGGTGTACGATAATTTCGATACCGGCGAAATATCATTTCACTGGTTTGTCACACCAGAGAAACAAAATTAATTAGAAATAGTGACACCACTTTTGCCCTCATGGCCTGTCCCCACCCCTCTTAGCCAACCATTTCATTACTTACTAATCCTTCTACCCTTTATCCTTTTTGTTGCCAGTGTGCCCACATCTAGTAATATCAATGAAGAAGGCTCTGTTCAGAAAATTGATGATCAATGGAGAAAACTCGGAATACGTGATATTCCGTGTGAAATAAAGAACATGCCTGAACCTGACAGTTTCTGGAGTGCTGCTAAACACTTCAACTTGGTGGAAATACTGATTTCAAAGAACTGGTTGCATTTCAATGATTTCATTGCCCCACAGAAACACTTGTTGTGAAAGAGATTTTTCCAAACGTAGGTTTAATAAAAACCATAATTAGAAATAGATTGGCGCTAGATACGCCAAATGGACGTATTCCGTCGTCTCAGCTAATGAAAGAATGTGGTGGGTTCGAAAATCTGCAAGTCACCGAGAAGATGTTAAGGTTTATCTCAACAACAAATTTGTATAATGCTGCAACAGTTGAGGAAGGTGAACTTTCAGATGAATAGTGCGAGAAACATGAGGACTAAAGATATAATACTGGTTGAGGTCATCACTCTTGTAAGTGGATATCATAAACATCAATACTATTACATTTTCAGAAGTGTTATGCTTATACATTTATTGTTGTAGCATTTGGTTTATGATGTACGATAATTTTGAATACAAATCTATAATTTTGAGTGGCCGATACGATAATTTTACTTTTAAACATTGACAACCCTGCTTGTTAGGTTACCAAGTTACCCAGAATGTTATTCCCATTACGTTTGCCCACAAATATGCTAATATCTTTTTATTTCAGTTAAAACTTGGAGTCACTAGCCTTATCTCGGAAGTAAAGAAAAGAGGAGCGTAAAAGTTGATAAATCTCCACTTTAGAGTGTTGTGAAATCTGCTATTACAATGTGGTTGCACAGCAGAAGGATTCACAGTGACATTTCCATGTGTAAAACAGATTGAAAGGAACAAACGTAACAATGTTTCTAAATCGAACACATTTTGGGTTTTATTGGGACACAATGCCCCCATACACACGTGTTCTCAAACCCATAGAACTTATTTGGGCCAAGCTAAAACGAGTAGTTAGGAAATGTAACAGGTGACCTATCCTTACAGGAATTGTACGACATAACGCTCGAAGATATATCACTTGAGACCGAAACATGCTGGCAAGCTTTTTGAAAACACATGGAAAAGATAGAAAATGATCAATGGGAGAAAAACGGATCAGTTGAAAACATTTTATGTTTTATAACCTAAATACACTGCATGAACTAAAAATATTATTTAAGTTCCGCTATTTCGAGTGACTTCTTTGCTTTGATCTAGCATGAATACACATTCTAAGGTTGGCAATATTATCGCAAGGCGATTAGAAGCACGACTCTCGCTGCAGACATCTCTTGTTTACCTGGAATTATTTACAGAGGTACTCACTTGATGCATTCCTCCCAGGTGGTGAACAAACAGTAGTTGAATAGGAAGACCGTGATACAGGTATTGTATATGTGGGGAGAATGAGTTTGAAGAACGGTGAACAGGAAGTCATTGCACGTATTTGGAAAAATAACGCCACAGGTAAGTGGGTGTCAGCTAATAAGCAAGTGCCAATTTACAGGAAACTAAAGAAAGGGGGTGAAACTACTACTCCGCGCCGTGTGGCAATGAAGAGCATGTGGATTTAGTTAACTTTAGTCAGGATTAGAAGGGACAATGTGATGAAAAGTTATGGGCAAAGTTAAACAGGAAATAAAAAAGTCTAATTGTGAAAAGGAGGTGAACAAAGAAGAAAGTGAATATTTATTTATGGTGGAGGATTTCATTAGCAAATGACCAGAAAATTAAGGAAATAAATAAAATGGGAGGTTAAGAAGCTGGCTAGAGCGAACTGAGTGATTTAAAAGTAATAGAGTTTTAAGGAAAAGGAAAACCTGAATATAGTAGATGAGGAAAGTGATGCAAAAGACAAAAGTAAAATTGAAGAAAGTTACAAACATACGAAAGTGATATAAAACAGAACACATGAAAATGTGAACACACGTGAGTAATCTTAGAGGCTGTTCAATAACAAAAGGGCCAGGACCTGAGTTCAAGGCAGCCCGAGATGTTAATGCTTTGGTATTGAATCAACTCGATTCAAATCAAACTGACGTGGCCTAAGTCGTTTGTTAAGATAATGGGAGGTTGATGTCACTCGCAACCAAGCCGGAGCAATATGCTCATGATCAAAAGCATCCCACTTGATCCGTTGCAGGATAATTTGATAGCGTGAAGCAGTATGCGACCAAGCACTATCGTGAAAGAGAACAGCCCCAGAATGCGAGTTTGCTGTCCCAAATTTGGTTATTTTTCTGAGGTCCTTTCACCTTCTCTACCACGTATAGTAAGTACAGGAAGTGTTGTATTCCACCCAAAAACTGGATGTCCACATTTCAGCGAAAATATATTAAATATATACTTTGGGGCCCCTGAATAAAAAAAGCATGTTTAGAAAAAGGTCCGTGTTTGTTCGCGTGCGTGTGTCTGTCAGTCTTTGAACAGCATAACAGCGAAAAGTTGGTTAATAACCAAAGTTAGTATTTAAGTTTAACATTTTTTAAAGATACTACATGAAGAAAATTCCTCCACCCTAAACTACCTTTTACACGAAAAACTTTTCGAAAACTTTGATTTTCTTGAAAATGGCTATAACAATTTTGATTAAAATGCCATATGTTTAAGAGATTTTTATGACAAATGAAATGTGTATTTTTAATTTTCTGGCTATAGTCTATGTAGTCCTGTTTACTTTTAATGATTTTTGCATAACTGGTAAAATGTAAGATGTAAACCAAGTCTTACTATGCAAAAAATATACATCTTGCTAAAACACACAATTTATGTCCGAATATTTTTTGGAGACATTCCTGCTTATTTGTGTGAGTTTTGGAAAACGAGCTTTCGTGAAATGGAAAATCCTTATTAATTTTTTATATGTTAGCCGTGCAAAGAGAACAGAATCACAAAGCCTAATGTATTCCGCAACCGGTTACATGCGACCCCAAACTGACATTGCAGAAAAGTGCTGAATTAAGCTACACAGCATATCAAGAATAGCGTTGTTCATTTCTCTTGCTTGCATGTGACAGGACCAGAGTTTATTTTCCGTATTGCGCTCGTATAAAGTGGGCAAGGCCATGTTTTCAAAATACTAATTACTTTATAGCCAATAATGTTCATTTTAGTTTGCTGCATAGCCGTGTATATTGACACAACTATATTAATTTTTCCTACGAGTTTAATGAAGAATTTATATTTCTAGAAATATTAATTTTAACTTTCATTACAATCCAATGACGACGAATTGTAGTACGAGAGGAAAGAATTCAGAGGATTCCACAGAATATAGAAGTTATATTAGCTGTTTGTGTGTCAGAGGTTGAACTATAAGTTACACATTCTTTTAGTTTAGCTTGTCTAAAGCTGTTTGGATTCACTAGTTATAACCACAGCGTGACGTAATCATCTTCCTTTACCAAAGCTATATACGAGGCAATATTTGATAATATAACATACCTACGTTTACACTGATCATCTAGTTTGAAAGTTAGTTTTTAATGTTTTCAGATATAACGCATCAATAATATATTAACTTTAACATTGGCGGACAGGACTTTTAGTGTCTCCTTAAAAGTTATTATAAAAATGATTATATTGATTACGATATAAAATGATGGAGACGGTGATGATAGTAATAATAATGACAACAATAACAGTAGCAGTAACAGTAATAACCAGTTATTTGTATGATAATTAGTCTTACATCATGTTTGTAAGTAAGGTATGGACCTCAGACTTCCGGTGGGGGTTTTAGTGAGTAGTGTTGCTCTGGAAGCAGCCGAGACGAGTCAGAGTTGACAGTCGACTGCGCAAAGTAGCCGGCGAGAGTTCAGCTGAGTGAAATACACAGTTCGGAGTGCAGTTCAATTGTGATTCGATTCGAAGGACCAGTTAAGTGTTTAAAGTGTAACATTTGCTCTACGCTAAGCGCATAGTGATAAATAAAGTTTGTTTAATAACAACTGGTGATCTCATTTGCAATAATGTGCTATCGTAAAAACGATAACTCTATTAAAATACTATCATAGCCCTTATAGGTTAGAGCTGAGAGAAAGCAGGCACAAACTTAAATAGCTGATGTGAAGATTATGCTTTGAAATATAAAATGAATTGTAACTTACTTAGGGAATAATCCTAAAATTAGTAGTAATTCAACTAAAGACAATAAGCAATGAATAGGGTAAATTTAACTATTTTGGTCATTTAACGAGCTAAACGTTCGTTCATGCTGATAAATCTAAAATGAATTCTAACTTACTTAGGGAATAATCCTAAAATTAGTAGTAATTCAACTAAAGACAATAAGCAATGAATAGGGTGAATTTAACTATTTTGGTCATTTAACGAGCTAAAGGTTCGTTCATGCTGATCAGTACTGTGAAAACTATAAACTGAGTAAATTCAGATCCTAACAAACATGAGGGGGCCTCTTAAGACTTCAACATACTGGCTAAAGTATAACTAAATTTTTCTGGAATGGAATATTAAATAAGGTTTAAAGTGAAGCATACACAGGTCTGGAGTTACTTACATGCTGGTATCTTTATACTTTGTCGTCGATCCATTACACAAGGTTGCCACCTGGAATGGTATCTTCTCGTAGCACAGGAATTCCAGCACTTCTTCTGGAACAAAGGGGAGAATAGTAAATGTCAATATTTTACACTGTTGCGCACATACAGGGCTCTTATAAATTGGTGTATACATACATAGAGGCAGAAAGTTAGTTGCCAGTTAATGTTAACAGTGGATATATCCACTCCCAAGATGTTTGGACACGGTTTACAACGCGTTTTGCCAGTTGGTTATATAGAGTTCAAAGAGGGACTGCCCACTGCACTGCTAATTAAATCAATTTAGATACCTAAGCAACACTTCAGTAATATGTATGTTTAAATAATATATATTGAGGAGAAATGTATAATGCAGGTCAGTCTCACTGGCAAGTGTGAGACTCCCACCCTAACTTAAACCCCCCAGTATATCCGGAACCATCTCCCAGTATTACTTTGCAGTGAACAAAACCGCTGTTTATATTTTCTTTTCTTTACTTTGCTGTGATAATGTTGAAACACAAAATACGATTTTTACTTTCTCTACTGGTAAGTAGAAGGAATTCAACGTGAAAAAGGAAGCATTTGCAAATAATGGTATAATTTGAGCTATATCAGTAATTGGTTTCTTAGGTTTTGTTGTTTGAGCCCATCACATATTCACAGTTGGTACAGATGTTGATACACGAGCGTATTTTACAGGGGCAACCATAATTATTGCCGAGATCTCACCACAAATATATGTTTTGAGACCCCCTGAAACCAACAAAGCATTTTAGAAGGTCCATGTGTGTGTGTGTGTGTGTGTGTGTGTGTGTGTGTGTGTGTGTGTGTGTGTGTGTGTGTGTGTGTGGATAGCATAACGAAAAGTCGGTTAAAAACCAAAGTTGGTAGTTAAGTTTAATGTCTTTCAATGATGCGACACAAAGATTTTGAAGAAAATAGCCCCACCCTAAACTACTATTTACATGGAAAATTTTTTGAAAATTCCGATTTTCTTGAAAATGTTTCTAACGATTTTCATTAAAATGTCATGTGTTTAAGACATTTGTATGATATGGTATGTATGTATATGTTTAGATTGTAAACCCTCTAGAAGTTTGGCACGCTCTAAATATATAATCATAACAAAGAAATAAGAAGAAGAAGAAGAACAACAACAACAACAACAGTAACAGCAATATAAAAATGCATACAACATATAAAAATCTGATGTGTTGCACTCACATGACTTTCTCTGCTCTTGTACTGACCATTCTTAAAAATCTTATTCCTCTATCTTCTTCGTGTTACTTGAGATAAACATTTGCAGAAATTATCTTATTGCTCATTTTCTTGTAGGTGCAAGGAGAATATGCGAATATAGTAGGCTCAAAGCGATAGTCAAATCTTGTAAAGTTATGAAAATCTGTTCCCTTTGCATGGCTAAGTTATAAAAAATGAATAACGATCTCCTATTGGTGGAAAGTAAGTATTACTAAACTCACACAAATAACAAGGAGTATCTTCGAATTAGTTTGCTCCACAAAAATTCATTTGGACATAAATTGTATGTTTTAACGACATCTACATTTTTGCACAGTAAAATTTGCTCTATCTCTTACGGTTTACCAGTTATGCAAAAGTCAAGAGTAAACAGGCCTACGTGGGCTATTGCAAGACATAAGTGGAGGAATAGGAGTTTCAGTGTCTCAAAAACAAAATTTATGTAGAACACCTTATTTGTGTTGTTCTCTCCATCTGTAGAGAATTTTTTTTAATCTAGTTCCTCCAAACTTTGATTGTGAATTTATAGTTACAAATTAATCCTGAGTTAGGTTCCCTATTCGCAACTGCCTAACAGCTAGTACTTCAATGTCCGTATGATTGTAACCTGCAGTACTCTCGTGGTGTTGGAAAAGTACGGAAATGCCTCGCCTTGGTGACAGGACACTGAACTCAACTACCAAGTTTAGCATTGTTCCAAGTTTATTATTACCTTTCGTTTTTAACACATGCTGTTCACAGACACAGACACGCGCGCGCACAAACACACACACACACACACAAACACACACACACACACAGACAGACAAACATAATTACCTGGACCTTTCTTAAAATGGTGCTTTTGTTTTGAATTCAAGAACCTAAAGCAGGTATATCCAGTGAAATCTGCCCATTCAATACAATAGTGTCACTAATCAACCATTTTTAAGTAGCAGCATGATAAAAATACTTATATTGATGATACACAGTCAAGTTAACGTGTTAAACATAACTTTTAAGTTACAAGACAAAAAGAACTTTATACTTTACATCCATAATTTCTCTATCTGGTATTGTTTATTTTATATAGCTTCCTAAGACAGTTTCTTTTTCTATATACTTTGTATTAATCAGATAAACCTTTGCAGAAAGTATTTCTTTCTACATTTCTTTTAAGTGCAAGAACAATGCAGGAAGTAATTATCCTTGCTCCGATAAAATTCCACGAGTCAGGAAAGTTAACCACGGGAATCGAAACCGCGATATCCCGAATGCAAGCATCACACATTACAGCGGAATCAATTTGCTCGGTCTCACACACGCACACACACACACACACACACACACACACACACACGCACACACAAACTCACAAACCTATCGATTTTCTAAAGATTGTATTTTTGGGCCTACGAGCCTCAAAACATGTATTTTCAATAACATCTTGACATTGAACATTTGGGAGGTATACATCACTTTCTATGCTTACTGCAAATACGCGGTAGAGAAAATAAAACCGTTCAAAGGTGCTACTTAATGAAGTGATATATTAATCACCCAGAAATCTACCAATGCATCGACAATGTCACCAACATGTGTCATTAAAAGCGCTTGAACGGGAGAGTAATCTGAAGAAAATAAAATAATGGTTATTTCAAAGCAATCTCTATGTTGCCGGTGTGGAACAACTTTCTGGTAGACCCAGGCTTCGCTCTGGAATAATCTGTGCACTCTCTGCACCCCATTCCTAATTCCCTCAAAGGGATTCCCTTCACTAACTACATATTTGTTTGCCACCGCTTTTATTTTGTTCTGCTAGCGTATTCTCCACAAATCCTTCATAGCTAAGCAGATATGCCCTGTACCTATGGAGGAGGGTTTTTGCCACCTGCTCATAACATATTCATTATTTCCGCAAGGAGATTAAAAACTGTGACAATGCTTCAACATCGGGTCTAAAGTTTTCCGTGGAGATATGATTTAATCGCATACAACAAATGCCATTCTATTCACGGTGGGTCACAAAGCACTATGAAAACTCTCGTTTAATTTCCGTCGGCGGAAGGTTTGTCTCCGAGGACGGGGTCAAAAGCTAAGGGGAGGGCGGGGGATTATGTGAAGCATTCCCATTATGGCTGCCTGAAATGCCCGGGGTTACATGACAGCGCTATCCATATTGCCCAATATAATTAGAAATTAACTGTGGCTTCTTCATCAGCAACAGCTGACGATCATTTAGCAATCATTTGCAACCTGTTGTCTGCACACGCTGTTTGATGAGGTGAAACGCATTTAAACAAACTCTTTTACTGGTGACAGACAACGCCAGAACGATTGAAACAATTAATTAACAAAGGCCGCACAATAACCACATCATCACATGTGTCCAGTTTGATCACTTAGAGCTAGTGGCAGCGGGACAACCATTAGAACACATCAACAGTAACTGACGTTAAAACAACTAAAGCGTCTGTTACTGAACGTAGGTTTTGACTCAGGAATAAAATTTAGCTATGATCTTGTGGTTGTCACAAGTGAATTGAGATATTGCTGTATGGCTTTTTCCTCTCGCGCTGACGGTCTACAGCCTGCTTCAAAAACAACATCCTTCCTTTCCCGGTACAATAAATATTACGCAAAAGAATATCACTAATACATTATATTACCGCATAAAACAAAGCCAAGAATAATACTTTGAATAATATCACTAATGAGTTAGGTTTACTGCAGACTCAAAAAACCACACGATATAATATTGTAGCAACACTGGCACTGCTTACATCGTACCGAGAAGCTCCCCATTTGACACCACGATTTCACGTTCAAGGAGAAATACATTCTCCTGAGCAACAGACAGTACTACACTACCCACCTATGAGAATTACAAATTCAGAAGCACCATAGCCTAATTTGGACTGTTTTCTTCAGGGATTACACCTATCAGAATTACAAATTCAGAAGCACCATTGCCTAATTTGGACTGTTTTCTTCAGGGATTACACCTATCAGAATTACAAATTCAGAAGCACCATAGCCTAATTTGGACTGTTTTCTTCAGAGATTACACCTATCAGAATTACAAATTCAGAAGCACCATAGCCTAATTTGGACTGTTTTCTTCAGGGATTACACCTATCAGAATTACAAATTCAGAAGCACCATAGCCTAATTTGGACTGTTTTCTTCAGAGATTACACCTATCAGAATTACAAATTCAGAAGCACCATAGCCTAATTTGGACTGTTTTCTTCAGATATTACACCTATCAGAATTACAAATTCAGAAGCACCATAGCCTAATTTGGACTGTTTTCTTCAGGGATTACACCTATCAGAATTACAAATTCAGAAGCACCATAGCCTAATTTGGACTGTTTTCTTCAGAGATTACACCTATCAGAATTACAAATTCAGAAGCACCATAGTCTAATTTGGACTGTTTTCTTCAGGGATTACACCTATCAGAATTACAAATTCAGAAGCACCATAGCCTAATTTGGACTGTTTTCTTCAGAGATTACACCTATCAGAATTACAAATTCAGAAGCGCCATAGCCTAATTTGGACTGTTTTCTTCAGAGATTACACCTATCAGAATTACAAATTTAGAAGCACCATAGCCTAATTTGGACTGTTTTCTTCAGGGATTACACCTATCAGAATTACAAATTCAGAAGCACCATAGCCTAATTTGGACTGTTTTCTTCAGAGATTACACCTATCAGAATTACAAATTCAGAAGCACCATAGCCTAATTTTGACTGTTTTCTTCAGAGATTACACCTAGCGGAATTACAAATTTAGAAGCACCATAGCCTAATTTGGACTGTTTTCTTCAGGGATTACACCTATCAGAATTACAAATTCAGAAGCACCATAGCCTAATTTGGACTGTTTTCTTCAGAGATTACACCTATCAGAATTACAAATTCAGAAGCACCATAGGCTAATTTGGACTGTTTTCTTCAGGGATTACACCTATCAGAATTACAAATTCAGAAGCACCATAGCCTAATTTGGACTGTTTTCTTCAGAGATTACACCTATCAGAATTACAAATTCAGAAGCACCATAGCCTAATTTGGACTGTTTTCTTCAGGGATTACACCTATCAGAATTACAAATTCAGAAGCACCATAGCCTAATTTGGACTGTTTTCTTCAGAGATTACACCTATCAGAATTACAAATTCAGAAGCACCATAGCCTAATTTGGACTGTTTTCTTCAGAGATTACACCTAGCGGAATTACAAATTTAGAAGCACCATAGCCTAATTTGGACTGTTTTCTTCAGGGATTACACCTATCAGAATTACAAATTCAGAAGCACCATAGCCTAATTTGGACTGTTTTCTTCAGAGATTACACCTATCAGAATTACAAATTCAGAAGCACCATAGGCTAATTTGGACTGTTTTCTTCAGAGATTACACCTATCAGAATTACAAATTCAGAAGCACCATAGCCTAATTTGGACTGTTTTCTTCAGGGATTACACCTATCAGAATTACAAATTCAGAAGCACCATAGCCTAATTTGGACTGTTTTCTTCAGAGATTACACCTATCAGAATTACAAATTCAGAAGCACCATAGCCTAATTTTGACTGTTTTCTTCAGATATTACACCTATCAGAATTACAAATTCAGAAGCACCATAGCCTAATTTGGACTGTTTTCTTCAGGGATTACACCTATCAGAATTACAAATTCAGAAGCACCATAGCCTAATTTGGACTGTTTTCTTCAGAGATTACACCTATCAGAATTACAAATTCAGAAGCACCATAGTCTAATTTGGACTGTTTTCTTCAGGGATTACACCTATCAGAATTACAAATTCAGAAGCACCATAGCCTAATTTGGACTGTTTTCTTCAGAGATTACACCTATCAGAATTACAAATTCAGAAGCGCCATAGCCTAATTTGGACTGTTTTCTTCAGAGATTACACCTATCAGAATTACAAATTCAGAAGCACCATAGCCTAATTTGGACTGTTTTCTTCAGGGATTACACCTATCAGAATTACAAATTCAGAAGCACCATAGCCTAATTTGGACTGTTTTCTTCAGAGATTACACCTATCAGAATTACAAATTCAGAAGCACCATAGCCTAATTTGGACTGTTTTCTTCAGAGATTACACCTAGCGGAATTACAAATTTAGAAGCACCATAGCCTAATTTGGACTGTTTTCTTCAGGGATTACACCTATCAGAATTACAAATTCAGAAGCACCATAGCCTAATTTGGACTGTTTTCTTCAGAGATTACACCTATCAGAATTACAAATTCAGAAGCACCATAGGCTAATTTGGACTGTTTTCTTCAGGGATTACACCTATCAGAATTACAAATTCAGAAGCACCATAGCCTAATTTGGACTGTTTTCTTCAGAGATTACACCTATCAGAATTACAAATTCAGAAGCACCATAGCCTAATTTGGACTGTTTTCTTCAGGAATTACACCTATCAGAATTACAAATTCAGAAGCACCATAGCCTAATTTGGACTGTTTTCTTCAGAGATTACACCTATCAGAATTACAAATTCAGAAGCACCATAGCCTAATTTGGACTGTTTTCTTCAGAGATTACACCTAGCGGAATTACAAATTTAGAAGCACCATAGCCTAATTTGGACTGTTTTCTTCAGGGATTACACCTATCAGAATTACAAATTCAGAAGCACCATAGCCTAATTTGGACTGTTTTCTTCAGAGATTCCACCTATCAGAATTACAAATTCAGAAGCACCATAGGCTAATTTGGACTGTTTTCTTCAGGGATTACACCTATCAGAATTACAAATTCAGAAGCACCATAGCCTAATTTGGACTGTTTTCTTCAGAGATTACACCTATCAGAATTACAAATTCAGAAGCACCATAGCCTAATTTGGACTGTTTTCTTCAGAGATTACACCTATCAGAATTACAAATTCAGAAGCACCATAGCCTAATTTGGACTGTTTTCTTCAGAGATTACACCTATCAGAATTACAAATTCAGAAGCACCATAGCCTAATTTGGACTGTTTTCTTCAGGGATTACACCTATCAGAATTACAAATTCAGAAGCACCATAGTCTAATTTGGACTGTTTTCTTCAGATATTACACCTATCAGAATTACAAATTCAGAAGCACCATAGTCTAATTTGGACTGTTTTCTTCAGGGATTACACCTATCAGAGTTACAAATTCAGAAGCGCCATAGCCTAATTTGGACTGTTTTCTTCAGAGATTACACCTATCAGAATTACAAATTCAGAAGCACCATAGCCTATTTTGGACTGTTTTCTTCAGAGATTACAAAAAAATCATGACTTCTTATGAGAGTTATTTTAGCATGTGCCGCATTCAAGACTTATGTATGTGCGGTCAACTGCACAGAATCGTGCCAATATAGTCGATATAGTACAGGGAAGGGTTTCTGCTGGTAAGGAACACCCAAACCACCTCCAGCCCCCGATCACCTATTCTGTTGTAGCACTTAATGTTTCTCTTAGTATACGCCCAACTTCTACTTCGCTCCAGAGCCTGAAACAAACCTATGTTCATAAATTTGTTGTGTGTCAGACTTTTGACATCATCGGGGGCTGATGTGGAGAATCGTGACCAAGTATGTCTTCCGGCATTAGATAAAATGCGTCCATACTTCTTCTGTTTTGGCACTCACATAGGCTTTACCTTTGAACATAAGCTGTTTACTAATGCTGAACAAGAATTCAACTCAATAACGCATTAGCTCACCCAAGGCTGGTGTAAAACAAAAGAGTTTCTGCCTAGATTAACCAAAGAAAAGAACATAGGAAGCAAAAATGTATCCGCACCTTTCTGTGCTCTCGAGTGTGCATATAAATGTGTTCTAAACCTTATTAAAAGGTAAAACACGTTAAAACCTGTCCTATTTTATCACCGCATAAAAACATCTAGCAGGTTCTCAAATTACAAATAAGGAATGCTTAACTTAAAGTGTGAGATTTTGCTTGACACAACGTTTAAGGAAAGAAAGAACCGTGGTCAGGAGGATCGGGGGATGGGACAGCGAACAAAGGATCAGTGTACGAACGGATCATTTAGCGATTCGTTCCCACTAAAAGTGTGCAGATTTTCCACATGCGCACGGTCTCTTCGCGGTTACCAGCAATATTGCAGCTTAGAAGCGGTTTTACTACTTTTTTCTTGAAGTTCATATTAGGCTTGGCAACATAGTTCTTTATTCACACCCAAATGAGTTCAGTTGTATTAAATTGACAATAATGTAATGGTTGACGTATGACAATATGTCCATTGCGTACTTTGGGCATGTTGGAGCTTTCTATGTGTTCAGAATGAGACGGGAACTTCTATGTATATATATTTGTCATTTTAGAATCAGAATGTAAATATAAGACTTTTAGGTATAAGTATGATTTGTATTATAAACTGTGTAAAGAAGCTGCCTCGTGAAAGTATGTTGACCTGAGCACATTTCTGAAGGCCAGAGGACAAAACCCTCTTTTGTCATCTCGCGCCGAGGGACATTTTGCCTGAAGTCCAAGGACACAGCTGGGGAAAATACACCCCTCCTCCATGACGGGACTAGAGAGAAAGTGCGGGGGTGAGATATAAATAGGAAAAGTTGGAGGAGAACGGGGCTGACTCTTTGTGTTGCGATGTTGCTACGAGGGTGAACCTTGTATCGCTGAATAAGTATAGCTTCGCGCCAAAAGAAAACGTCGAGGTGTGAAAGGCGACAGTGATTAGCGTAAAGTAAAGCAAATAGTAATCTTAGAACGAAACACCAGAAACTCGCTCAGCTCGACACTTCGAGGCAATAAAGTGGTGAAGAATAAAATTAGTAAACGTCTGTGTTGTGTTTGTCATCTGACCTCGCGCCTGAGAAATATCCCTCTCATGCCTCCAAGTCCGATATCCAACCCCGCTACAAATGGCGCCCAACGTCACAACCCCGTTACAAGAAGAAGAGAACTGTTATTAATTAATGCCTTGAATCTGGCAATAAAGCCATTAGCATTCTTGCACTCCCATACTTTTCCATTATAGTTTTTTTCTGAGCTGAGGTCTTCACGGGCCTTCAAGTGATGTTCATTCATCTCTGTTTGATCGCTTCATAGGACACATATTGGTGTAACCTGAGATACCTAGTCTAAAGAGATGACTTGCAGGCAGTTATGATCTGTCAGTAATTTGCAGGCCGCAACTGCTGACTTTCGAGGTCTCTAGGGGACTATATCTGGGCTTTTCTCCTCGATGTGTATTGAACATGTGTAACTGGAACATCACATTAAAATAAAGTATAGCAAAAATTAAGACTCATCGTAGTACGTCCGGGTGCGAACTGATACTATCCACTATTGACAATCACTTACAGCCAGCTACTGGTCATTTTGAAGACGGTCATTAAGTTTCCTGGCAGAGTTGTCTTGTTCATCGGACTGGCTTCTGTCTATCTTCAAGCTTTAGGGTACGTATAACAGTTCATAAATGAACCTAATCACCATAAACGAGATCAATAATTGATACTTCTCTAGCTGATGACAACACACACACACGCGCGCGCGCGCACACACACACACACACACTAAACTAATGACCTTTTTGTCTCCTCTCCCTCTGTTTTAAATGCTATTACTCTACATACAACTATTTCTAAATAACCCCTTCAAAGGCCTCTCATAAAAAGGCTTTCAGAAGGATTTTGCCACTCCATTATACATTTTGTGTGCTGAAGACTAAACTAACATAATACACCAGATTGTTAATTATTAAAATTAGTTGTCCCAAATTAGTGACTTGCAACATCTATAACATATCCTCTTCTCACGAACAGCTTCAAAATGACCTACGGGAAGCATTCAGCATGTCATGTGATCCTTCCACCCATGTTGTCCTATAGGGATAGGTGAAGCAACACCGTGTGTTGATCTTGCCCAATTATGTCACTCATACCGAGAGTTTATTTTGATATCTTATCACCCTCATGGAAAACTTTTATATGATGATGCTTCTCAGAGAGTTGTGTTATACAAGTCTGCAATGCAAACAATTCGTTTTACCTACTCGTAAAATGTTTGTCTCCGTTCTGTATATTTTTATACATTACATCTATCGATATTTACTTACAACAGCGAAACAGGGCTCCACTTCGAATAAGTGCCGAAGTAACGCATATATTTAAGCAACTTGAAGGGGGTGATTTACATGGGCGAGTCTCGCGTGAAATCACCAAGTTTGGTTTTAATCGAAACCAAAGTTACTTGTAGTAAAGTTGTATTATGACAGAAACATCTACGACGTCTGATAGGCGGCGCCGTGGCCGAGCGGTTAGCGCGCTCGCCTATCACCTAGGCGGCCCGGGTTCGATCCCAGGGACCCGCATGTGGTATTCGTGGTGGACGAAGCGGCGTCAGGGCGCGTTTCCTCCGGGTGCTCCGGTTTCCCCCGCCATCTCATTCCACCGGTGCTCCATCTTCATTCCATGTATCATCAGTGTCACCGCCTGCGGTGCCGTAGTAGTAAAAGCGGGCGTTAAACACTACAACAACGACGTCTGATAGCTGACCTTTACTATTCTCTTTCCTGTTGTTCAAATATAATTGTGGGCGTACAAAGGATACACATTTATAATATGGTCTATACCGCATGATTTCACAGCGCGTTTAAATGTACAACACCACAAGGTGTGGTAAGCCTCTGGTTGGATTTTGTGTTAATCAGCTCCTTCTGCTATCCGCCACTAAAGTTTATGTCAGCCGTATATATGTGTGTGTGTGATTCAAGGCATGTGTATGTAAAATAAATCTTATGCTTTTTTATATTTACTGCTGTATTTGTTAGTGTTATGTCTGGCAAAACTTTGTCTCAAACCCATTATCATTATTAACAAAAAATAAAATCAGAGGTCAAACCATAGTGGGAATAGCATCAATTCACTTTTAGTTAACAGTGAGATAAGAATATCACGATAAAAAATGAAGAATCGCACACAAAAGTTTGTCCTTGATAAGCTCATAATGGGCTTTAGAAACCAAGACCTTTTTAGTAACATGGAGACAGTTTATGTTCGTCACAACTCGCATCACCTTTAAGTACTGCATAACACAATAGGAACTGCAACAGTAAAGTCAGGAAGATTTTATGTAAGGTACCTATATAATACCGTACGCCAGAGGCTGGTAAATCCCTGTGATCCAAGAACCTTCCACCGTGTAATTATGCAACACAACGGTACACACCCCTTCCACAAGTTGATTTCAGGAGTTCAAGGTCGTTTTGCGACCGGTATCATATCTGTGTTAACATCGTCTACCTCATTTGTAACAGGATAGTACATGTTTTTCTTCGAGCGAACATTGAATGACTTTATTTTGGATATCATAAGGCATACAACGAAAAAACTAGTAAGTGTTTCCTGAAGTACATTTTTATATGTTGTATACATTTGTTGTTGTAGTTATTATTATTATTATTATTATTATTATTATTATTATTATTATTATTATTATTATTATTATTATTATTATTGTTGTTGTTGTTGTTGTTGTTGTTGTTGATTATTATTATTATTATTATTATTATTGTTATTATTATTATTATTATTATTATTATTATTATTATTATTATTATTATTATTATTATTATTATTATTATTATTATTATTATTATTATTATTATTATTATTATTATTATTATTATTATTATTATTATTATTATTATTATTATTGTTATTGCTATTATTGTCATTGTTGTTCTTGTTGTTACTTGATTAATTTATTTCATTTCAAGTAAAAATTATCTGTCCGCATAAGCAGAAGTGGTTTTCTTCCCTGTGCCGTTTCCCAAGTACTTTACTAATCAAAATTGCAGACATGAAATTATCGGTAGCTATGCTAAGTTTTACATTATAGAAAGTAATATTTATGAGCGACTCCATAGTTTTAATGAAGATCTATTGCGGATTCCACCCTCCAGTAATGCATCCCACCAAAGATGCCTGTAGTGGGCAGAGGTGGGGCATGCAGCATCTGGGCGGCAAGCCTTGATGGGCCGTTGCGCTGGGGGTGTTTTAGCAATATAGAAATCACAGACACCATCCTTAATAAAAACTTCCGTGTTCAGGAGATTACAGGTATAATAGTATAGGACTTACCGCCAGATGATCACTGCCGTAAATATTGACAAATCAGGACATTAACAACTGACAGCCTATGGAAGTTAGTATCCTTGAGCCTGCAGTTGAACGGCAACTAAGAACGCTCTTGTGTCAAGCATTGTACATTATTTTTTAACAGGAAATGATTTGGAAATTCTTTTAGCCATTGCTGGTTGGACATAGGTTTGCCATTTTATTCACTGCATATTTAATCTGATCATATCGCGACAGTTCTGTTAGGATTGATGATGTAGATTGATGTGTGACGGAGAGTTGACCTTATAGGTCTCATCCCAGCACCATATAATCTTGTTTTGTAACGCGTCCACAAAGGTAATTAGGAAATATTTTTCAAAATTTTCTCAAAAATGGGTCTAGTAATTTTTGGTTACATTACCATGTGTCTAAGATATTTTCATGGCAAATGAAATGTATAGCTTGAATAGCCTCTGAAGCCATCTTCATTCTGAAATACTGGTAAATCTCAAGAGAAAGACAAAGTAATACTGCACAAAAATATATATGTAATTAAAGCACACGGTTTATATTAAATAATTGTTTTGTGCCCGCGCGCGCGCGCCTGTCTGTGTGTGTATGTTAGTCTAGTTAGTCGTTTTCAAGATATTCCTTGTTATTGGTGTGACTTTTCAACTATACTTTTTTCATACAGGAAGTTGTTAACCCCACTCCTGGTGATACAAATGGCACGGAATTTCAAAGCCACCATATAGTGACCAGTTCTAAAAAAGTGACTTTCGCTCAAGCCAACTGCATTCTCCTATTCGCATTGTACCTACTACTCAGCCACAATATGAACGCATTTAGCGAGAAGAGGAACTAAGTTGTTACGGAATTAGTGGGCGGGAATCGGAAGTGCAGATGGGTAGTTCCAAGTTGCATTTACTGGTGAACGGAGGTGCGCAACTGTACACTTCTACTATTGTCGTACCCCTCACTACTCCTTGATCTCTATTATTCACAATATTGAGATTGTCAGCAAAACAAAGGCTTCCTCCTCCAAATGCACTAATGTCGTGGTCGACTAGTGCAAGCAAATGTGTAATTAAAATGTTCTACAAATGTTTATCTCAACTGATGTGCAGTAAATTGCAGAATACATTTCTTTTAAGAGTAGTTTATTGAAGAAAGTTAGAACATTCATTTGATCTAATGCAAGCTTTGTTGATATTCTTTTGTTTTATTATTTAGATTAAACTCATTCAATGTTTTTCTTGTTGAACTGCTGAATGTGGTCCGTGCTTCAATATTCAGCGACTGCTCTCAAGAATCTCATTTCTGATGCTTCTACTTTTGCTTTGGATTTTTGTGAAGGTTCGGGATTCTGATCTAAAGAGGAAATAGTACTGATAAACGTCATAGAAGTCCAAAGCTTTCATGTAAAGTTCTTTGTTGGTGAAATTTTCTGCATTGCCAACTGCATAGCCTGAACATTTTAAACATTGTGCTTCTTTTGTTATGATATTGCTGGCACTATTTTGCACTGCACTTGAGTTTTTATTTGTAAAGCTAGAATTTGGATTGTGTTGGGGATATAATTAAATTATAGTACGAAGTAGTGTTTTGTAACTCTTATGTTGCTTTTCAGAGACGCTATTTTAAATCAGTTGGTCTGAAGCAGCATATCAATTATTCGTCAGTGAAAGGAATGATTATGTAATCAGTTGTATAGAACTTTTTTGTACAATAGAATCTAGCCATTCTTTATTGACGTAGTCAATGTATAAATTAAACAGCAAGGTGACGATGCGCATTGTTTTCCAATCCTTAAATTTAAAATAATTTCATTGGCATTTTGTATCACCACCTTTCTAATTCTATTAAATCAGTGTTTAGGTTTTATTATCATTTCAGTTTTATCTTAGTTCTTAAAAGTATTACCATCCTCTTTCCGCACCGGTTGTGCGGTGTCACGCCTGTCCGCGTCCTCGGCGCTCGCTGTCTACCGGTACCACAGAAAGGCACAGATGAAACAATACCTTTATAAAAGCTTTACTTACCAAATTTATGAGAAGAGATGCGAAATAGACCACCATTATTGTCAAAACGTACATTTTTGTCACATATTTAGAAAACAATCCATCACTCCCCGCAGTTCATGTTGAGAAGTGCTGGCAATTTCCTGAAGGATATTTTGTTTTAATTCTCCCAAGGTAAATGGGTTTGTCTTGTGCACTTTATTTTTTAAGTTATCTCAGTGGTACAAATTGCAGGGAGTTAGGTTGAGGAACCAAGGGTGCCAGAAATCTCTACTAATAGTTCTGCACCACACACCAATTTGTTTGTCATGAAGGGGTACTTCATGAACAATATTAGGTTTCTCAGACTTCCAATAACAATCTTCCTTCATAAAGCTGGTAAGCAGTCTTTAAAAGGAGTTTTGAAAATCTTGTATGGTTTCATCCGTGCCTTTCTATGATAGCGGCAGACGTCAACGAGCGCCGGTGTTGCCAACAGGCAAAACACCGCACAGCCGGTTCGGAATTTTTTTACCCTCTCGGAATCTCCATGGACATATAAACTAATGCCTAGGTCAATAGCCTTTGATTATATATTCAGGATGGATGATCAGCCCAGTGGGTGTGAGGAAGGAAATGAAATTCAGTGATAAAGGCGATGGTGGAGAAATTCACGGGTAAAATTATCTAATGCACCGATGACTGACGAAAAAAACTTTAGTGAGGTATGTGGGCCTCGCGAATTTTAACCGAAAACTCCTGATTGTGACTGGCACATTTTACGGCTAGCTCATTCAATTTTCATGAAACATTAATGTAAGTTTTTCCTTTCTCCTAAGGAGTAGAGCTGTCATTACTCTAAACAGTAATGTCTTCTTAAAACACTTTGGTAATAAATTATAACTCGAAGGAGACAGAAGCAAAAGATTCTGCTAGCATACGACATTAATATGGGCAACTTGTGTGTATAGTTTAGCATTTATAGGAGCACACAGCCATTTTAAAGACAGCTTTATGTCAAGTTATTTTATCTCCCTCAGTTATATTGAGAAAGTTTAAACAAAGTCTTAGTGTTTGTGTATCTGAAGAGATCTTGTACATCGTTCTCTTGCGTTGGATTCACTGAATATTTTGAAGCACTTTAGGAACACGCTTCTTCTAAATATTCACATCTGCACTTTCTCTCCAAAGATTGAATGATGTAAACGTGTTTGCATAAGTAAGTGAGCGGCGTAATGTCCCATTCGATTTGCATTTGATTTCCAGCCAGCTTTGTATTCTGAATGGAGTTCCTTTCTGTGACAGGACTTCTGAGAACATAAATTCACACAAAACTGTTTAGCCCGACTGTTTGTCCTCTTGGGGAAGATTTTATGCATACTTTCAAACAGTTGCAGAATGAGGTTTCGTTATTGGGACTGTTTTACCCACAGGATACAACCGGTATTTAGAAATATGCGGAGTACAAGAACACTGTGACGCATTGGCTACAGTGAAAGGTTTCGGGAATTAGGTGCCGGCAGTTGGAACAGTAAACAAGATAAGTCGCGCGCTTGCCCAGCGAACGCACGATAAGCCAGAGAACTAGAACCTTCTAGATGTTTGAGCATTTCGAATGTTTCAGAGAGTCCTTTCCACTATCTAAGCAAACGTCTTACAAGCCTTGGAACTCTGGTGAGTGAGGAAGTCTGGTCAAGTAATGTTTGCAGAGTGAGTGAGTGAATGAGTCTGTGAAACAATCCTGAGAAGTTTGGTGAATTCGATGTCGCGGAGGGAGCGAGTGAGTGAGTAGGTGAGTGAGTGATTCAGTGAGTGAATCTGGCGAAGTTTGCGAAGCAAGCCAGTGAAATTTGGTGAATTAGGTGTCGCAGAGGGAGGAAGCGAGCAAATGAGTGAGTAGGTGAGTGAGGGAGTCTGCAAAGCAAGCCCAAGTCTCGCGGAATGAGTGAGTGACTCAATGAGTTAATGTTGCAATTTTCATTTTTTTAAAGTACCAAGACACTATTCTGTAGTTTGTGATATCATTTTTAAAGAGTTTGATTATTACTTCAGTCTCATATATGCTACTTTGTACCTGAAGTGAAATGTTTAATGAAAGCTTCATGTAAGTCTTACACCAATTAACATGAATTACATGCATATAGAACAACTATAGCATTAAACGTTATGTTGTTAATTTATCACATGTATGTGCATCCGATATCACAGTGAAACTGGTCGCTCCCCGGTTCCTAGTTGCCACTTACATCTATCTAAACAATCATCTTCCTTAAGATTTCTCTGTGACAGCAGTGATGGTGCTCTTCTTCCGAGTGTCACGTGGTTTTCGTCTTCCATTTGGGAGCAATTTCGTGATCATTTTGGAAGTCTTTCTTCTCCCATGCGGCAAACATGTCCACACTGAACTAATTGTCTTCTTGAATTTGTTCTACAATAGTTTTTTCTTTACTGACTAATTTCCCAATTTCTTCATTTCTTATGTTTTTGCAATCTGGACTTCACTACAGATCTCTAGGAAGTCCATTTCTGTTGACAATAGTTTCTTTTTCATCTTTAATTTACTAGCCAGACTTCACATCCATATAAAGGTGCACATTTCATCATGGAGTTACACCAGGTGGCACTTCATCCGGCAGCAGCATAAGTAGATCACCATTCGTAGGTTAAAACAGTTGCAGAACTCCAAGGCGCAAGATAGTGGCGTGTTCTGCCTCTCAGCGAAGCCGTGAGGTGAGAGGCAGTTGAACTAGCGTGTGCGGTCAGGATCCTTGTTTTTCAGGGAATAAACTCACTCCTGTATATGGTGCTGTTGCCTAACATTACGGTTTACAGATTGTAAAGTGCAAGCACGTACGCGTCACATTTGGGCATTTCTGTATGCGTAATACCAATTTCGAGAACCAGTAACACTATATGCATGTTATTAGAAAGCATATGGGGGAAAGGTTTTTCTCCATATAGGTGATGCTCCTGATTCCAGAGGTGAACATGGAAACTGCGACAAACAGAACCACAGAGTTACGAATTTAAACTAGGCTTATGACTGAGAACAGTACTTTCAACAACCCCTACCACAATTTGGCTATATTTTGTAAGCGTACATAACATGGCTATGTCGGTTTGTCTGCACAATAACGATAATACACGCCGTCATTGTGTGCACTGGATTCGGGAGGAAAAGGAACGACTGTTGGACAATGATAACAAAGCCAGCGAGTTGCCGCGATATGGACGTTCAGGGACAAAAACCTTCCAAATAAAGCTTCACTTGACACGCCCGGGGGCTCTTCCGGATTTTTCTGATACAGCAGGTGCGTTGTTGTTAACAGTTGCTGCTCACAATGCAGTCTGTTACAAGGATAATTGGTCACTGTGTTGCGAGTTCTCATTTGACATCCAGCAACTGAGCCAGAACAATAATGGGTCTAAATGTGAGCCTTGTGTAGGCATTTTTGCTTCGTTCATTCAGCAGTGTATCTTTATAAACCGTTATATTATCGTTGTTTAAAACTTAAATATATTTGCAAGTATTACTAAGTACTTATTTATATAAAGAAAAGGAAAGAGTTGATGAGATGTTTAGATTACAGAGTAAGGAGATAATTATTCTCTCTTAATATTTTAAACTTCGTAATCCAAGTTCCAGCTTCCAATCTTTCTGTGGCATGCAACGATTACTGAATGAATTTATGAGTAAATCAGTGAATTTAAATAAAAGTGTACATGTACCGATCTCTATCAGGTTTTATGTGATTTTATAATACACAGAGTAATAAAGCAAGACCAAGAATGACAAACAGAAGGGCGTGCTTGCTTGCTTGCTTGCTGCAAGAAAAGCTAAGGTAAATATACTCTAACAATGCCTATTAAATAAAAATAACCGATAAAGTAACGTAAACCGCTGAGATAAGTGCTATGCTTATTATGTTAGCCAAAATATAGGGAACAAAAATAAGTAAATAGGACACATTAACAGAGAATTTGTCTTTTCTTTTTGTTGGAGTGAACCATTTCGGAAATATTCCTTATTATTTGTGTACGCTTTGGAGAACTACTTCTGTCAAATGGAACATCACTATTCATTTTTTATGAAGACTTCAAAAGATTTGACTGTCGCTCAAAGCCTACTGTATTCTCACATTCCCCCTGGACCCACAAGAAAATAAGCAATAATATAAATTCTGCAAACGTTTACCTCAACTAATACAAATAAGATATAGGATAAAGAGATTATACGAATGTTTAGTGCAAGAGTATAGAAAGTCATTTGAGTGCACCACACGATTCTTTTATCCACGGGGGTATCTACCAAATATACATCTAGGACTGCTCCTCTTGGCAAATGGGCCAGATTCTCCTATCATTCTCGGCAGCAATGTTTATCATGATCCACGCATCAAATCTCACTTGAGCCCTTGCCTAAACAGTTTGGTCACTGTTTTGAAGTATCGCACTATGCCCCATGTAGATTTTATATCCTGCTTTCGAATGAAAGTGCCATGCATTGTGCAAGTGATAGTTATCTCTCGGAATCATAAATACGGCTCTCCACATACTCAGTACAGTTCCCCATTCTGTCACCCATCCCTAAACTTGGCAAACGCTTCTTTAATTTTTATCCCATGTCAAATTCCTTTCCACTCTCAGCTACGCACAGTGGCTGGCTCCAGGAGAAAAGCGTTAGAACGGGTAGGTTTGTCCAAGAGCTAAGTGGTTCTAACCCGTACTAATGCACATATTTCTTATTATTGGACCAGCATATGTCGGCTACATCATGGCTGACGCTTGCAAGAAAACGCAAAATAAAGGCTGCGCATTATCAGTATCACTTTCTCGTTCATAAAAGTGTTTTTAGAGGGGATTTGTAATTAACTATGTAATGAATAACAATAACAATATCATATAATTGGTGGAGTAATCGAACATCAATAACGGATTTTCAGCTAAACTAATAATATAGATTCCATCGGTAAAATTATCAACTTTAATTAAATTATATAGAAATTGAAGAGTAAAGTATGCAATTATGTACTGTAACATTGTGTATTTATGTGAGTTTTAATTATATACAAGCTTTTTTTTTAAATAAAAGGAAAATACAAGCTACGTAAACAATGAAGTTATGTAGCTGGGACATGCACGTTTTCTGTTAGCTTTCCCACAGTTTTAGGAAATTAAAAAAAAAAAAAATAAATAATAGGAAACCTCTTACAAAGTATTTGTTTCAGCTTCATTCCTTTTAATTTGCCGTGGTCATTTCCTTAGCGCGGTGATAACGGTACTGCTTACCAAGCGGGAGACTCGGTCCTCTGGGAGATCTGCTCCGGGATGCACTCAGCCTCATTTGGTCCGTGAGAGGCCAATTGAGGAAGTACTTGACCGAAAAGTAGGGGCTCCTGTTTCCGAAGACCGCGTAACCGGCCAGGAGGGATAAGGCGCTGACCTCTTTCCATCTCCAATACTGCACCCCACTCATGACGCCTGGGATGGGCAGCGGTGAGGTACGCAGAAGTCGAGCGGTAGGCCTGGGACCTTAAAGGGCTGTTGCGTCGCGGAATTATTATTATTATTATTATTATTATTATTATTATTATTATTATTATTATTATTATTATTATTATTATTATTATGATTATTATGATTATTATGATTATTATGATTATTATGATTATTATGATTATTATGATTATTATGATTATTATGATTATTATGATTATTATGATTATTATTATTATTATTATTATTATTATTATTATTATTATTATTATTATTATTATTATTATTATTATTATTATTATTATTATTATTATTATTATTATTATTATTATTATTATTATTATTATTATTATTATTATTATTATTATTATTATTATTATTATCATCATCATCATCATTATTATTATCATTATTATTATCATTATCATCATCATTATCATTATCATTATCATCATTATCATCATCATTATCATTACCATTATCATTATCATTATTATTATTTATTTATTTCAATTTACTACCTTTTCTTCCAACAAGCAAGGCATGTGTTTTGCAAGTGGAGCCCCATCACAGCAAAAGAGGAGACTGGTTGCTCAAATTTAATGGCAGGTTATAGACATATTTTGTCCAAAAGTGGTCAAAAGTGGAACCATATATATTTATTGGTTTATTCTTTAGGTTCCTTATACTTTTATATAGTTCTTTAAACATTTTTCTTCTTCTTCTTTTCTTCTTCTTTTTTCTCCTCCTCCTCCTTCTTCTTCTTCTTCTTCTTCTTCTTCTTCTTCTTCTTCTCCTCCTCCTCCTCCTCCTCCTCCTCCTCCTCCTCCTTTCAAGAATCACGTGTTCCGGTCTCTCATCTATCCACCTCTTGCACGGTCAGCCGAGACCTCCCTTTTCAATCAGGCGATAATTCCTTACTTTTTGGCATTGTATTTTCTATCATTTTGTGAACATGATCCTTCCATTTTCTTCTATCTTGTCATTAACCGAAAACATTTTTAAATCCAGTCTTACTGTTACGTTCCTTATTTTGTCAATTTTAGTACATCCCTTTACATATCTCATGGACTGCTTGTATGCTTGACTTTTTACTTTCCCTACTGGTAAGTGGGGGAAGTATTGTATTCCACCCAAAAATTCGATGTCCAGATTTCACTGGAAACATATGTTTTGAGAACCCCTGAATCCAAAAAAAAAAAAAAAAAAGCATTTTTACAAAAAGGTCTGTGTCTGTCTGTGTGCCTACGTGTCTGTGGACAGCATAACTCAAAAAATGGAAAGTCGGTTAAAAACCAAAGTTCGTATTTAAGTTTAATGTCTTTCAAGGATGCGATACGAAGATTTTGAAGAAAATAGCCCCATCCTAAACTACTCTTTACATGGAAAATGTATCGAAAATTTTGATTTTGTTGAAAATGGCTCTAACAATTTTGATTAAAAATTGATGTTTAAGATATTTTTATGACAAATGAAATGTATATCTTGAATTTTCTGGCTATGGCCCCTATAGTTGTATTTACTCTGGACGACTTTTGCATAACTGGTAAACCGTTAGATAGACCAAATCATACTATACAGAAAATGTAAATCTTGCTAAAATACACAATTTATGTCTCAATAAATTTTCTTGTAGGTTAAACCATTTCGGAGATATTCCTTCTTATGTGTGTGAGTTTCGCAAAACTTAGAACTTATGCGAAATGAAACGTTGTTCATTTTTATATGTTAATCGTGCAAAGAGAACGGAATCTCAAAGCTTAAAAAGATCTGACTGTCGCACAAAGCCTGCTGCATTCTAATATCCCCTTGCATCTACAAGGACATAAGCAATAAGTAACATGTACGAATGTTTATTTTAACTAACATGGAGATATAGGTATAAGAGTTTGTTAGAATGGTTAGTACAAGAGTAGAGAAAGTCATATGAGTGCAACACATCATATTTTTCCTTTTTGTTATCGTCCACAAATAAGAGTAGGTACAGCCTTAAATTCGTAGAATTTCGTTTATGTTTATTTTCTTTCGTTCTTCCTAAAGTTATTCCAATCGCTACACAAATGTGTGTCATACTTGGAACTATAGCGCAGCGTAGATATTGAAGTGGGAAACCCTGAACATAATAAAAGGATACCATAGTGAATCCTGAGAAAGATTTATTGTTATTGAACAGGGCAGTCACGGATGTCAGAATATTTCAGTTAAACTTAAGAAGAATATGAATAAAATGGAAAGATTCAATATCTATTATATTTATAAAGTACTCAAGAAACGTGGTGCACATACGGCTTTTCCTCCAGTATATGCTTAAACATGTTTCAATATCAAGATTGTTTGCCGTGATGCAAATCTCAACCAATTTTGCTGTACTATTCAGCATTGATGGATAAGTGTTGCACAAAAAAATAAGAAAAAAGAAGAAAGAAAGATGTGTATTGTTTGACATAATCATTACTGCTTGTGAATTTATAGATTCTGTATTGGTAAGATCAAGAAACTGTATATCAATACTTGAGAAATTGTGCAGCACAATTAATCTGCATTTAGGATTTAACCAAATAGATGATTTAATATGCAGTAGTGGGCAAAAGTGAAACTTTCGGCCCTAAATCTGTAGCTGTCATTTTGAATAAGTACGCAATTTGAATCTAACGTTTCTTTAAACAGCTAATATCTTATTAATTGTTTAAACATTATTAATATGATATCAAAAATACCAAATATGATACTATGTTTATAGTTCACGTGTTATATCAAATAAGCGATTAAAACTGATATTGGGAGATTCACTGATGGATTATCTTAATATGGGTCACAGGAGACTATGAAAGGATTTCTGAAAATGACATATCTTAGAAATGTATAGTTTTAAGAGAGAATTACCTTGGAAAATCAGTACTTGTTTAAAAAACTTGCTGTAGCTGTTGTTGGAAGTATAAAGTAACGAAAGATTATAGAACCCTGAAATTTTGTGTCCAGAAGCTTCATTTTCTTTCACATTACACAAACTGGCGTCACTAGCGATGTTATAATGTGAAGTAGGAAGAAGCTTGTGTTTCTATAAACCTAGCACAAAGGTATCCCATCTGCATTTCGATTGTTCAGACCGGAATCAAGTGCATCTATTCTACGCTTACAATGACCATCATAAACCAGTGAGTGATTGTGCAAGGCAGCGTGCCCAGCGGTCACGGAATTCCGATAAGCATAGCGGCATTTGATCTCTAGTTTCCATATAACAGTATTCACTGAGCACTTTTTAATGTGGTCATTTTTGCTTTTATTGCATTTTCATTCTTTGTTGTATGTTATATCTTAAGCTACAACAAATGGACATGATGATTTAGAGAGGCTCTTTTATAATGATTTGCAGTTTTAACACCCTATATATGTAATAAAATTAAGTAAATGTACTCTAGAAATTTTAGTTCTTGGACGAATAGTACATTTTACAAGCATCCGATACTGACGTTTGCATACAACAACGGGTAAAAACAGTGCTTTAAAATGTACTCCATAATATACATCTTAAAGCGGTTTTTACTTTCTCGACTGGTAAGTAGGGGAAGTATTGTATTCCACCCAAAAATTCACCGTCGAGTTTTCAACGGAAATATATGTTTTGAGACCTCCCGACTACAAAAAAGGCATTTTTAGAAAAAGGTCCGTGTGTGTCAGTTTGCGGACAGTATAACTCAAAAACGAACAGTAGGTTAAAAACCAAAGTTAGTATTTAAGTTTAGTCTTTCAAGGATGCGACACGAAGATTTTGAAGAAAATAGTCCCACCCTAAACTACCCTTTAGATGGAAATTTTTCGAAAGTTTTGATTTTCTTGAAAATCGCTCTAACGATTTGGATTAAAATGTCATATGTTTGAAATATTTTAATGACAAATGAAATGCATATTTTGAATTTTCTGGCTATAGCCACTGTAGTTGTATTTACTCTGGATGACTTGCATAATTGGTAAACCGTTAGAGATAGACCAAATCATACTATACAGAAAATGTAGATCTTGCTAAAATACACAATTTATGTCCGAATAAACTTTCTTGTAGGGTGAACCATTTCGGGGATAGTACTTGTTATGTGTGTGAGTTTCGGAAAACAACTTCCGTGAAAGGGAACATCGTTGTTCATCCCCTCCGAAGAGTGTCGCCTTGACGTGGCGGAGGGGGTCAGTACCCGATCCAGACGGCCTACTAAGTGTCATTTTGACTACTGGTAGGGAAGAGGTGAGGGGAAGCAAAGAACATTCCAAACGGGTAGATGAGGCTCGTTAGTCTTGGTCGACGACTCATCTAGGAGAAGAGGACTCCCAAATCAAACTCCCCCAGGGGCTCCTACTACGGTAGGTACGGGTTTGGTGTACCCGGGGCCTCGAGCCATACTGTCAACTGTGTTCCTCCAAGAGTTGAGAGGGCACCTGCCAAACGCCCAATCAACTTAGGTCCACTTTAATGTTTGACCTCCCTCCTGATACCTCCCTGTACACAGTCTGACGGATAACCTACGCGCGGGTTATAGGAGGATGGGGTGACGCAAGGGGTGACTGGGTAATCGCGTAAGTCCCAGCCCCTGGTTATCATGTACGATCTGTGTGCGTATCCGCATATAAAGGTCAGTCCCGGGGAGGGGCCATTGCATGAGCTGATGCACTCCTGGAGGCGATTGGGTTCCTCTGTCTATGCATTGGGAGGTGAGACCCTAAGGTGAGCAAGGTCCAGGCCAGGACTCTCACCTAAGCTGGGGTGGCGCCCAGGATGTGAACATGCCATCGGAGACATTTGCAATAGTGGAGGATATAATCGCCATGAGTTCTGTTAAAACTCCAAAAACCAAACAAGCCAGAGTTAGTGGAAAGGAGGTAGCAGAGGTGAGTGGTCCTCGCTACTTAACCATAACAAGAACAGAGGAAGGTAAAACTTTCAGATCGGTGAATCCATTCATGATACAGAAGGGTCTGGATAAGATAGCTGGCCCAGTGAAGAACTACAGAAGATCACGGAATGGCACGCTGCTTGTTGAAACTATTTCAGCAGCACAGGCAGCTACTATTTTAAAAGCCAACATGTTAGCCAGCTATCCGGTGCGTGTAGAGATGCACAAAACTTTGAGCTCCTCTCGAACACACGCGCATTGGGCGATATGTCCAATGATGAAATTAAGGAGAACCTAGCAGATCAAGGTGTGATATCTGTTTATCGGGTTCAGAAAAAAGACGGAGGCGAATATCTGCCTACCCGTACCCTTTTCCTTACCTTTAATCGGGTAGATCTCCCGCAAAGGATAAAGGCAGGGTACGAGGCCATTGAAGTAAGACCTTATATTCCGAGCCCGCTTAGATGTTACAAATGCCAGCGCTTTGGTCATACAAGTGACACGTGCAGTGGTAGAGCTACCTGGGTAAACTGTGGAGGCATCGTACATGACGATGTCTGCACCTCACCTCCCGGTTGTATTAACTACAGGGGAGAACATCCAGCAAACTCTCGAGAATGTCCCCGCTATATGGAGGAAGGAGCTATCCAGGAGATCCGGGTTAGAGAGAAGATGTCCTTCTCAGAGGCTCAAAAGCTCTTACGTTTGCGCCAGCCCGCTATCCCGAACTCCGGTACCTATAGCTCGGTTGCAGCTAAACCAGTACCACATCGGGAAATCGTAACTCAAACTAGCGATATGAACGGGGCAACAATATCAGATAAAGTTCTCGTAGCTAGGTCACATCTAAAGCGTTTGACATCACCTAAGGCCGCTACAGCATCTACAAGCACCGCAGTTCAATCCAGCAGATCAGGAAGGTCACCAACAAAGAAGCCAACCTCGACAAGTAGACCGATTGTATACGATGCTTCACCGATCAAATTTAAGACGCAGTACAAAAGATCCGATTTCCTCAAAGAGAGTAAGGTGTCTCCCAAGACATCAAAGGGATAGAAAAATCCGAAGTCATCTCCTAGGAGATCCTCTTCAGAGGAGTCCTCTGGTATGACTACAGACCGGCGTATGTCATCTTCGCCGGTCTCCGTATCAAATCGGTTCGAAGCTCTCGAACCGAAATTCTCTATGGGAACACAAACCTCCTCGACAGAGGACATGGAGCTATAATCTGCCCACACTGGGAGACCCCCTGTGGAAAAGAGGCGCGAAAAAGCGTCTGATAAAACCGTAAGCCCAAGAGAGAAGAAAAGGGCGAAATTAATTCGACAACCGCCTGCTCCAAAGTAATGAAGAGTTACCTTGGAATTACCTGTCCCATACACAATGCAATATGGCTATACTACAATGGAACATACGTGGCATAAGAAGTCAATGTTCAGAACTTGAGCTATTGCTCAAAGAAAACGAACCTCTGGTTGCATGTTTGCAAGAGACTAAGATGCGTCCTCAAGACGCTTTCCATCTAAGGCGATACACCCCAATACGGTGTGATGTTACACCAGAAGAGGGTGTACCGGCACTTGGTGGCGCTATGATTCTTGTGAGAAATGACGTATATATGCAAACTCTACCATTGCACTCTGATATACAATCACTTGCTGCACGGATTAAACTGTCAAACATCCATTTCACCATCTGTAATCTATATCTGCCTCGGTCCCATGACTTCTCGCACATTGAGTTAGAAGATCTAGTTTCCCAGTTACCAACACCGTTCCTGTTGGTGGGAGACTTCAATGCGCACCACCCACTGTAGGGTTGAAGTCGCGCTTGTGCGAGAGGTACACTCTTTGCCGATTTCTTGGACACTCACAACCTAGCTCTCCTCAACACTGGAGAGCCTACGTTCATTTCTGACTCTTACAATAGTTTCTCGCACCTTGATCTTGCAGTTTGTTCACCTCAGTTGGCAGTCTCCTTACAATGAAATGTCATCTCTGATTTACACTCTAGTGACCACTTCCCATGTCTTATTAGTGTCTTGACGCAAGATACATGTTCCACACGTATGCCCAAATGGCGTTTGAACCATGACAACTGTCTTTACGTACAACGAGCACGACTCAGTGAATGATTTGGCGCAGCATCTCACGGAGACAATTCTCTCTACTGCTGAACAATCAATTCCGCGGTCGACTTCACACCCCCATCGATTTCCCGTCCACTGGTGGACGTAAGAATGTCGGAGTGCCATTATGTGCTCGAAGGCGTGCGCTTAGAGTTTTCCAACGTCACTCTACTTTGAATAACCTGATTGAATACAAGAAAATGCGCGCCAGCTCCAGACAAGTAATAAAGGATGCGAAAAAGCCATCATGGAGCAAATATGTAGCTTCATTTAACCGACACACACCTTCCTCGGTTGTGTCGGATAGGTTAAGGCGTGTTGCAACTAAAACGACCCAACTACGGGATTAAAACATCCACAGGAGCTGTTCTTGATCCATTTGTAGTTGCCAATACGTTTGGCAGTGCCTTCGCTCAAGTGTCTAGCTCGGAAAACTACTCCCCTGAGCTTCTTCCATTTAAAACTCAGGTGGAATCTCAAGGTTTCACGTTTCGGTCTAGAAAAAGGTACAAGATTACAACCGCCTTTTCACTATGGCGGAGCTGAAACATTCCCTGAAATCTTTGCGATTATCAGCACCAGGACCGGACGGTATTAATGTACAAATGTTACAACAGCTCTCTCCTGAAGGTAAGGCATTCCTGCTCGACGTCTATAATCGAGTTTGGGTTGACACTATACGCCCAGAAAATTGGCGGGAGGCCACCGTTGTTCCCATCTCGAAGATCGTCATCTTCCCTCCAGCTATCGTCCTATTCCCCTCACCAGTTGCGTTTGCAAGGTGATGGAACGCATGATCAATGGACGATTGGTACGGTGGTTAGAAAGTCGTAACCTACTGACCAACATCCAGTGTGGTTTTCGACGACGCCGTTTAACTGTTGAGCATCTTGTGTCAATATCGACACAGACAATGGACGGCTTTATGAAGAACTGTCAAACCGTTGGCATATTTTTCGATCTTGAGAAGGCTTATGATACGTGCTGGCGAGCAGGGATTTTACGTTCCCTGTATGCCTGGAACATACGTGGACGCCTACCACTTTTCATTCAGGAGTTTATGAAGGACCGCTTTTTCAGAGTAAGGGTCGGCTCGGCTTTTTCTAATTCTTTTGTTCAGGAGGAGGGAGTACCTCAGGGTTCGGTGCCAAGTGTGACGCTCTTTGCTATAGCAATTAACTCCATCTGGAAATGTGTTCCACCTGGAGTTTCGTTATGGCTATTCGTAGACGACTTCGGTGTCTATTGCACCTCTCAGCGAACGGCGTTCTTACAGCGGCACCTGCAGCAATGTTTGGGCAACATTAGAGAATGGAGCGTGAAAAACGGCTTCCGGTTCTCAACTGAGAGGTCAATCTGCGTTAATTTCTGGCGTCGTAGGAGACGATTACCACCTTTGCTCCGTTTCGCAGAAGAGACGCGCTTCCTGGGTTTGATCCTGGGCAAGAAGCTTAGTTGGTCGTCGCATATAGCACAGCTAAGAGCACGATATGACCGTTCCCTAAATATCATGCGAGTACTGAATGGCAAATCGTGGGGAGCGGATCGGACAATTTTGTTGCGAATCTATCGCGCACTTAACCGATCCAAGCTAGACTATGGGTGTATTGTTTATTCGTCAGCACGACCATCTGTGCTGAGAAGATTAGACGTGGTCCATCATAGGGGCATCCGCATTGCATCAAGAGCTTTTTCAACAAGCCCAGTGGTGAGCCTTTACGCCGAGTCCACAGAACCTCCTCTGCAATATCGGCGTGAGATTCTCTTGGCAAATTATGGTTGTGCGCTTTGATGTATGCCTAAGCACCCAACGGTTTCTTCTTTTTTCACCACCACGCTAAGAGAACGACATAGGAATAGCACCCTTAGTCCTAAGCCTGCGGGGTTCCGTTTCCAACACCTTCTAGTGAAGCTTGGAGTGGAACTGCCTAGAATGTTCATCAAGGGTGAGAGGCTTTACCCCCCTTGGCTATCTGGCACGCCCCATGTAGTTCTTGGGATGACCGTATACCAGAAGTTCACGATGCCTATTTCAAGTATCCGCACGTGTTTCTTAGAATTTTTGTCAAGCTACACTGACAGTTGATATATTTACACCGATCGGTCAAAGAGCACCAACGGTGTTGGATGTGCTTATGTATATGAAACCGAACAATATGCATTCGGTTTTACAAATAGTACTTCCACTTTTACTGCAGAGCTATATGCAATTTATCGAGCCGTTTTGTATGTCCGCCGTCTTAAATTAGGTGACTGCCTGATTTTGAGCGATTCCCTTATGCACTGCAGAGCCTTTGTCAGTTGTACAACCCCCACCCTATTGTACTACGTATCCAGGATGCCCTCCATGTTTTACACGCTTCTGGCGTTGACGTAGTGTGTGCATGGATTCCTGGTCACGTACGTTTGCCGGGGAATGAAATGGCAGATTTAGCAGCAAAGACGGCAACTACAGAACCCAGTATTACCATCTCACATGCTACTTCGGAAGACTTTAGGCTTGAAGAGTGGAGAGCGGTGCTGTCGTCCTGGCACGACGAGTGGTCAGCTCTCCGCGGTAATAAGCTTAGAGAAGTGAAAGAACTTCCGATAAACTGGGTAACTTCCTGTCGCACATCTCGTCGCGAGGAGGTTAGTTTGGCTCGATTATGAATAGGGCACTGCAATTTTTCGCATGGTTACCTATTTAAAAGGGACCCTGCTCCCAAGGTAACTAGAGAAAGAAGGTAGGCCACTCCGGCACAATTCCTGCCATTGGTTGCAGGCAACATACGTCACATGGAGGTCTGAGAGCGCGCGCAGTGCAGACGGCAATAGAAAGTGAGCGCTTTAAACCCGTTTCGACATATACCATTTAAAACTTTGACTGACAGTTCCAGTGCATAAACACTTAAGCAATAATTAATAAAGTGTAGAAAAATACGGTGATATGTGATAGAAAAGATACGTTAACTGAAAACACATTAGAAACGTTTGTCAACACATTCTACTAATTACAAACCAATTTTACCATCGCCACCGAAACTAGAATCAAAATAAGAAGTAACAAATTATTGTTTGATCTTAAAAGTAGACTTTTTGATCGTGTTGCAGAAGAAGTAGCTGACGCCCACTGCTGACACTTCCTCGCATTCGTTTTTGTCATACTTACAGCATTTAGTTTGTTATTTCAATGCCGTATCCTAATGAAAGTGCGGGTCCTGACGTATAGGGAAACAATTCTTCCATCCAATTCAGGAAATTTAGAGCAAATCATGCCAGTAAGTGCTTTCATCACTGCAGCGCATTTTGAAACATTAAAGCCATGGAATCCCGCAAATATAACTTCAAATTCCTTCACTTTTTGGTACCACTGTTCAATCGGCTGAACAAGTTCCCCCTTTGAAATAACTGTAATCCAGTCGTGTGGCACTTGTTTTGGCAAATTACGGTCACTGTCTTTGCTTCCCAAATTTTCTGTCTTAGAAATTAGTGCATTAACACGTATCACTAAATGCATATTATAGGGCAATTCAGCACGTTTGATTATGCTACTTCGTGCCATTTTAAATGCGCCCTTGCTCAGACAGAATGACTCCAACCCTTTTAAGGTAAACAGAAAGATAAAAGGAAGCGAAATACAATGACCTTTGTTTTGTCAGAGAGTGTGCACCGCCTAATCCCAAACCGTACTGAAATTCGGGTATAACATGAACGAAAGGCTAATGACCCTTCCTGTATAGCTATGCAGTGCTTCTTTCACATTCGGGAAATACTGACAATATTTCTTTCCCATTTTAAAGAGATAGGAGCAATCGGCCCATGCTGGAATAACCTTGCAATTATACAATACTTTGATGATATTTCACAAATAAATGTAATTTGCAATTAATCACATTATTTTACAGCCTCAAATCAGATTTGTTCTAGTTTTGATCACTGTGGTCATCTATGAAAACGCGCAAATATATAACTAAAATTATTTATAGTTGTTTAATGTATTAAAATATGCACAGCGTATATTTCAATGATAAAAATCTGATGTGCTATATACAAATGATTTTCTTTGCTCACTCTTGCGCAAACTATTCTTACTAAGGCTTATCCTTCTATATATTCATGTTAACAGAGATAAACTTTCATTACACATTATAAAGCATTCATAGGTGAAAGCGATAGACAAACCTTCTCCCCCCCCCGTCTCTCTCTCAGTTTCAAATATATTGGTATTTTCAAAAATGATAGCTGTCGTAATTGTGTTATTTATTTCATTTTCCACTGCGCTGCATTTTCATATTGTTGAAAAAGAGTGGCCACACAGCTATTCTTAGAAGAACAGCTCAGTCAATAAAATACTGTCTTAATAGGGAAAGAATGTCCTTATCACATTCTGTTATTCTGTCTTTTAGTAAGGGCTACGTTGCAATTATAACCTAAATCCTAAAGTAAGTGAAAAAAGCGTGTTGAAAGCTCTTAACAAAGTAATAATTGCACGATTATGTGGCACACTGTTGTTCCTTCCTCCAACAGATAATTTTCATTATTGTTTTACCAAATATTACTCAATGAGAACTTTGTTTTTGTTCAATTAAAACGCCTGCGTTGACATCTCATGTCAGAAAACAAGGAAACTAGAGTAGAGAGATAGTACGATGGGATTTGAATTATATCGTAAAATGTAAGCTGCACGTGTGAATATCGGTACTGCGAGACTCCCGTGTGACGTCATCAGCAGACAGCTCTAGGAAGGGCGATTGCGCGGGAAGCGCCCTGCTCCTATATGTCCGCTGTGTGACAACCTTTTGTCGGTTCGCCACGTGCTGCTGGAGTGTTGCTCTCTAGCGCACCTTCGAGATTCTCTGCAGCTGCCTGTCAGACTTGCAGAGGTCCCAGCGGACGACAAAACAGCGGTTGATAGAGTTTTTAGCGGATTGTAATATCAATTTGAGGATTTTAATTTTAGATATTTTTTATGCCCTTTGACCTATTTATTACAGTGTTTTATATCCGGCTATTGCCGCTGTTTTTACGTTTATGTGTATTTTTTCTTTGATACTAGTATTTTATTTCTTATTCAAGTTTATATCTGGCTATTGCCATGAATTTTAGAAGGGCGCTAATGACCGAGAAGTTGAGTGCCCTTAAACTCACACTTTAAAAAAAAACCGTTGTTCATTTTTTAATATGTTAAGTGTGCAAAGAGAACGGAATCTCAAAGCTTTAAAAGATTTGACTATCGCACAAAGAATATTCCCCTTGCACGTAGAAGGAAATAAGCAATAACACAATTATGTACAAATGTTTGTCTTAACACGAAGAACATATTGGAATAAGAGTGTGTAAGAATGGTTAGTACAAGAGTAGATAAAATCATGTGAGTGCAACATAGCAGATTTTCTTTGTCATTTTAATACCTGAAGAAGGTGTTTAAATACGCGTGTAGGTGTGTAGGAATAGAGCCATAACTTTTTCAACCAGATTTTATCGCAATCTTGTGTTATGACATTTTCACAAATTTAAAATGTTTCTCGTGATGAAAATTTTGCTAACCTTATTCCTGTTTCCAGCATATATAATTTAAAGGCAAACGAGGGAAACTAAAGAGTGTTTTCTTGAAGTGAATTCTTTTCAAGTTATGATTTTAAGAATTCAGTAATTCAATACTATTGATGTATCAATTCTTATAAGTATTAAATATTATATTATATTTTCCTGTAAGGATTTTAGTGTTCAAACATCTAATCTTTTATTGTAAAGAATTGTTTCAGAAATAACATGCCAAATGTATGGTTTAAAATTTGAAGGATTTCACCATGTGGATCATTTGCTGGAACCATCATTCTTGGCCCCTGGCCTTAACTGGAAGTCCTGTAGGTGAACCAGTAGCTTTTTTCTGCTTCATCAGTTCCTATAATTCTGCGAATGAAACCATGCTCAACATGTGGGGTCTTGCTAATTCCAGTTGCATTCTTGTGCAGCGTGACTTACAGACATAGTAAGAGTTTTGCGATAAGAAGTGACTATAGTGAATTTATGAGAAATTGATCATAGCATAAATCAATTATGCTACCACTACTTTCTAAATTAGGGTCCAGAATACTACAGTCATAAGAGCAAAATTATTTCATATTTACGGCCATACAGGAAGAAAAAAGCTTTTCAAAGTTTTTCAAAAGTTCAAAAAGTTCATAAACTCGTATCAGATGCCACAGGAGCGTCAGAAAAAACAGTGAAAAAATTTTTTCAAGAACGCAAACAATATGAAAATCAGAGCAAATCTGCTGGAATTCTAGGCAAAAGAAGGGGAAAGAAACGAAATCTTATATGTTACACTCACTTCTCTACTCTTATATTGACCATTCTTATAAACTCTTATTTCTGTATCTTCTTCGTGTTAGTTGAGATAAACATTTGCAGGAATGTCTTACTGCTTACTTCCTTTGCTTATTTACTAATAGGAGTGAGGGGAATATGATAATACAGTAGACTGTGAGCGATAATCAAATCTTTTAAAGCTTTGAGCTTCCGTTCTCTTTGCACGATTAACATATACAAAATGAATAACGATGTTATATTTTACAGAAGTATAACTCCAAAACCCATACAAATCTCCGAAATGGGTCACTCTACAATAAAGTTTATTTCGACATAAATTATGTATTTTAGCAAGATCGACATTTTTCTGTAGTCAAATTTGTTCTATCTCTTACAGTTTACTAGTTATGCAAAAGTCATCCAGAAAGAACACGACTACGGGAGTTATAGCCAGAAAATTCAAGATATACGTTTCATTTCATAAAATATCTCAAACATATGGCATTTTAATCTAAATGGTTAGTCGTTTTCAAGAAAATTAAAAAAATTTAAACATTTTCCATGTAAAGGATAGGTTAGGGTGAAGCAATTTTCTTCAAAATCTTTGGGTCGTATCCTTGAAAGACATTGAACTTAAAATTCAACTTTGTTTTTAACCGACATTTCGTTTTTGAGTAATGCTATCCAGTCAGACACACAGACACACACACACACACACACACACACACACACACACACACACACACACAACTTTCTCTTTAAAAGGTTCTGTTTCTGATTCAGGGGGCCTCAAAACATATATTCCAGGCAAAATCTCGACGTCGAATTTTTCGGGTGGAATACAATACTTGCTCTACTTTACTATACGTAGTACAGAAAGTAAAAAAAAAAAACCGTTCCAAAACCAGTAACGGATCTGGATGAGTTCGATGAATATATTGTTGGAAGAACGATTCAAAATTTGTATGTTCAGCAAAAATGTGCTCCTACAACAGCTAAATTACTTAGAATTTTAAGAGAAGGCATTACCTTCCAGGGCAGCAAGTCAGTCTTAAACAGAATAGTGAGAGAACTGGGTTTTAAATGCAGAAAGATCAAATTTACAATTTCTGCAGTGATGCATGTATTAATACGAACACATTTGCACAGCTGATAAAGCTAGGTATATTATGTAGACGTTTTTTCTGCATGGACTGTACTGCTCTACAAAGAATAACGTTATCTGAGTAGCATATGAAGGTGACGCACCGATTCGCTTGCTTGGGACTGGTTTGGATTTTGTGTTTCCTCGCGTAACTCAGCCAAATGCTTATACCCCCACCCCCATCACTCCCTTTCATTTCGATCATTTCTTTCTCTCTCTCTCTCTCTATCTGGTCTTTCCAGGTTGTAACAGTAAGCGGAGTCGCCCGTAGGATGCACTGCGATGGAGTTTGAGCTCTGAAAATACGATGTTTGGCTGAAGGGAGACGCTGTGTTTGGCTGGCAACCTGCCAGGGAGACTCTTTGATGAGCCAGACCCAAATGTTATTCTCTATTAGCACGCCCTACACACGCTGGTTCATTTGCCTCTCACCTCAAGACTTCGCTGAGAGGCACAACACGCCACTGGGTTTCTGTAACTGTTTTAACGCACGAAGGGTTATCTACTTACGCCGCAGCCGGATGAAGTGGGCCACCTGGTATACAATATAAATTTATGACACCATATTACATACTTAAATTTCAGGTACAACTTTACCAATCAGTCTAAACTTAAAGGAAGCTCTAAATAAACGTATTATAAATCATTTCACGAGTTTAAATGTCAAACTTAGTTTCATAAGCTATTAAACCAAATGTATATAACCATGACATTTGCAACAAATGTTTTAGTAGTTATAAAACTAAGCAGTACTGCAGTTTAAATATATCATTGAAAAAACCACATAAATCAAGCATTTCATTGAGTTCTTTATCATATTTAGCCCTAATTTTTTGACGAATTTTAAATTCTAGAACTTACGTTTCAAATTCTGACTTAGAAAATTTTGAATCCTAAGTTATTTCTATGTAGTTTTAAACTTCAACCAGAAAGCAAAACTGGCGAAGTTCCATAGACCCCCCTCGGGGGGGGGGGGGGGGGGTAAGATGAGCTGAGAGAAGACACTGGCGGTCAGTTCCAGACTGAGGGCTAAGACATCGGGGGAATTCCCTAAGTTTTACCAAGTTTGACGACTCCTCGACGTCTTTGGTTTGTATCCAGCAATTCTAAGGAACGTGAGACCCAAACCTTGCTGTTAATGATGATGAGCATTCGCCTAATCATCTGGGGGAACCCCCGAAAACATCCATGGGTGAGGAAGCTTGAACAGGGGAATCGAACCCACGACCCCAGGGATGTGATCCTCCAATACGTTACCGCGGAGCCATCTCGCGCGGTTGTAAAGCATTAAGGAAATTAGTTGTGAACACCCTGTACTTGAATCATGTTTATGTTGAGCGCCGTGCTTAGTAGGCAACTTCTCTGACACAAGAGGCATGCGCGCGTACATAAGTAGTAGGGGAATTGAATTCTTGACACGGAGGATAGACAAAATGATTGCGGAAGTACAGTTTGAAGTGAGCACTCAGTATATGTGTAGCAAGAGAGTAGCTGGTGTTACTTTTCTTATTTATTTCAGATATTTTACTAAAATTTGAAAATACACCCCTTGCATTAATCTGATATGACGATTTGAAATATCTAATTGAAAAGGTTCTTTCATTTTCTTTCCCACATTTGTATCTGCTTACCAGCGAAAGGTAACCTTAAAGCTTAACCTGAGTCTTTGTGTGTTTAATTACAGTACCTGGGCGACCGAGATTCGTCTGGCTTTCCTTTTCCGTTTTTTTAATTGTGTGCGTTCTTTTTTTTTTTTTTTAATTGAAGAAGAAGACACTTATTTAGATAAAGTTGAAAAGTAAAATGTTAACCAAATATAAATTTTCATCCTAATTATTGTGGAGGCATTTCTGTGACGAGACCTTTAATATCCTTGCTTGTTTGTTGAAATTGGCCCATTAACAGAGAAATTATGGGTAAAATAAGGTTTAGAGTAATTGTCACTGTTACGCGTAAAATCGCGTTTTTTTCAGGAATGACATCTATATAGGTAAGCTTAATAAGAAAAACCCTGTCTGAATACAAAATTTGATCGAAATCATTAGAGCCGTTTCCAAGTTGCGGGGATGTCCCAAAAAACACGGACAGCGCTTAGTACATTGTACGGAATGATAAACTGATTCATTTTCTGAAAGAAAATGTACGGTTTGGACGCTGGAGAGCGCCGAAGTTTGAGGACGAACGGTTGTGACAATGTAACATTCGTTTTGGTATCTTAATATGAAATTTATGCAACCTTTTAGCCATCTACATACTGATATAAACAACTGAACAACCTTTTTGTTTAGCTTTGTGTATCTTCAGATTATGTAATAATTAAAATATCTATAAATCACATGCACCTTAAATATTTAGTAATATAAGTAAGTCTATATAGACATTTAAAGAGTCTACTGTCCATTCTCGGGCTCTTTGATCAGAGATCAGAAGTGGCATTGTTTACTGTACCAAAGAATATAGATATTTAACACAAAAAAGGTAATTAAGGTATGCCTAATGTTATTCATAGCGATTGTATTGTTCAAACAAAGGCCAAGGGATTAAATTGATTACAAGATTAAAAAAGTATAAGCGATACTAAAGATAGATCAAATGTAGTATGAACATAACACATACATTACATTAATATAATGCATTATAATTTGTATATGTGACATGGGACGATGATGATAATAATAACGTGAAGAAGAAGAAGAAGAAGCAAAAGAAGAAGAGTAACAATAACTTTCATAATCATTAGGTATTACTTGTAAAATACATGTTATTATCACAAAGGTACTTTCCTCTGGTTCTTGATGTTCAGTTACAGAACCTAAAAATTCGTTTTCAGTTTATCTTCAGACCTAGAATTATGTATATATGCATGCAAATTGACATCCAGGGTAATACATCATGCATTTCTTCGTAATCCTTGAGAATTATTAGATCATATTCCGTTTTGTGAGAAGTACCAACATATAAAAAAACGAATATCACCAAAGCCTAATGAGAGTAGCTGCACACGGTCTGGTTGACCTATGCGACACATAACTACAAATTAGTCATTCTTGCAGCTACAGAAATAAAAAGGCCAGATTGTTGCTGCAGCGAACAATCGAGTAAAATTTACCGTTAGATATCCTAGTCACACAATTACGTAAGTGCGTTCGTTCTCAAGCTATAACGTTTAAATGATTCTAGGGGTCTCACAGGCCTCTGGCGGCCAACTGATTAGTTATTGTTTCCTTATTATTTATTTATGCCAACAAACTTACTGTTGGTGTTTTTAAACACACAAGCCGTGTGTGGGCAATGTTGGAGAGGTAGAACTGGAAATTAAAAATTCAATGCCACAGCTGGGATTTGAACCACAGACCCTCCGCATACAGGCTACAATTACCCCAATGGTGACTTACTACACCAACAGTAACTTTGTTGGCATAAATAAATAATAATTACCATAAAGTACTTAGTAAGTCGCCATTGGGGTAATTGTCTCTGATGTGAAACTGCCTTTTTGGTTTACCGGGAAAAATATGAACTGGTTTGAGAATTCAATGTCATTCTGGCAGGTTGTCACAATAGCTTAATGGTTAGAGCACCCGCCTAGTAAGCGGAGGGTTGTGGTTCAAATCTCAGCTGTGGCACTCAATTTTTAAGTTCCAGTTCTACCTCTCAAACATATTATTTCCTTATTTTGGTTTCAATAATACTCCTGATTGACATCATTATAGTTATAATTGCTGTTCTTCCACACACAATAACCATGTGTAGGACACGATTGGAAAGGATAGAGTGAGACTGAAAAATGTAATGCCATGACCCGGATTTGAACCACGGATCTAAGGATTACCGCCCGTGGTTAGAGTAGCCGAACGGTAACCGGTAGGTCCGTAGTTCAAATTCCGGTCATGACATTCAATTTTTCAGTCTCACTATCGTTCCAAATGATTATAGTGGCAGTTTTGCCTGTGTTTGTCTCAGTTAACACTCAATTTGTTCAGCATAGCTATGTCGTTGGTCGCTAGAGGCCTGAGAGACCCTTAGGTTTCAGGCTTAGAAATTGTTGCCAAACTTCTTCATCAGAAAACGAATGGGCAATTCTAAACATTGTAACACCATGGATTCCCATCATGGCAAGCAATAAGTACATTATTAAATGTTAATGCATATAGTTACTGAAACATCCGTTCACTTTAGTATCCCCTTTGGGCTATGCTCCCCTAACGTTCACAGGGTATTTATATTTGGGCTAACGCCCGGCTCAAGTGTAATTACACATCTTCTCCTCTTTCTCCCTCTCCCCTCCCTCTCAATCTCTTTTCCACTCTCTCTTTTAGCATTAATAGTTTAAAATTCATCTCCCAACTTCAAAGATAAAGGGAATATGAAAAAGGCGAGCTTCAATAAATAATGAGAAACGAAGTTAGGGTACTTCCCTTACACATGGCTGAAGATTCCGATTACAAAGAATATCAATTGTATGTATTAAAGGTCAACTTCGCTCCTTACTTTCTGCAAAACCAAGTTTGTTAATGTCGCAATACGAACTTGTGTCGTTTCGAACCTGTTATTTTAGAGTGAAAGAATTAATTGCTCACTTTTTCCAGCCCTATGACTTCATTACGACGTTAAAACACCGGGACAGAATTTTTATGTAAATTTATTACTGCAGAATTAGGCTATATATTTTCTAAATACGAATCAATCTAGTGCATTTCGGTGTATAAGAAAGACTACATTTTTTTCGACTAGGTTTTCGTTTGGGTTGCAAATATAGCTGCCTGAAGTGGTTTTGGTATAACATTTTCGAGTTTCAAAAATTGAACTGTCAGCCTTGTGCTTATCGTGGGGATAGAACGTAAGAATTCCAGAAGCCAGAGACATCAGTGGCACTCAAAGATCGGCTTCGGCTTCGAACTTGTAGACCTTTCCACTGCTCACTTTGCGCCAAAACAATTGCAACATGTGAGAATTACATAAACCATTTTAGTCACCTAATATTGCACACAACGAAATCATTGTTCTTCCCAAGTCACAAAATGTTGAAAACAATATTACCTTCTTTACCAAATATTGCACTAAAGCTTCTTGTAATATAAACCCTTAGGAACAAATGACAATGCGCTTCCCTCGTACTAACGCATAAAATAATGTTTGCTAATGAAGCAATTGTGAATATTTGTACCAATGAATAGGTATCCAACGTAAATAATGGATATTTAAGGCAACTTATCGATGAAAATGTAATGCTAAAATAAGGTGTTAACCTCTCAGTTAACATGTGTCAATGGACATTTGCTTTTGAAATAAATTCCAGATTTTGAATCTCTAAGCTAAACAGTTAGCTAGTTGAAAGTTAATGATCAACTAAAGCTGTAAGTTACAGCTTTACACTATTTAAAAAGACCTCTCGCGATTAACGATGACAGATATGCGGTAAAATTGCAATTTATGCACCACTAAGTAACAAAACAAGATCTGATTTGTGCCTTTTGAAAAAGGTGTGTTAGTTTGGGTGTCAATTCGTAAATATTGATGTCCTACTTTTCCTAAGTTTTGCGCTAAGTAGTTTATAAAATATTTAATTGCATAATTAATATACATTATCAAAAATCAGAGATCACTTTCTTTGTCCAGCAGTTCACCAATTTTGCAAATTTGGTGAAAATCGCTTCAGATTTGCATCTCGTGGAACAAATCTTTCACAAGTATTGGAGAAAATTATATTTTAAAACTGAATAAGAAGCAAACTACATATGCAGATATTTTGTTGTGCCAGAAGAAAAATATTGCTTCGTTGGCATAGAACAGCGATTCAATGCCGAGCTCCATGCGGTGGAGTTGACTAGAAGCATGGAGCATTCGCTCGGTTGTTATTCTGTGGATGCTGTCACTTGCTAGGGATCATGGATTATGGGCATGAAGTTACAATAATTATGTTTCTATTATTTTATGTTATTTGAGGCAGTTTTAATGTAAGTAAACGAAATGAAGCAAATAAAGAAGTGATATAAATGTAACGGCTTGAATTATTTTGTCACAATTTGAAACTAAGGTGCAAAACCAAACATGAAACGTCTGAAAATCTACTTCTTTGTCCACTTATGTACAAAATGTATGCTTGAGTACCTTATAGCGTGTGAAAATGTTGTTCCATACCTCTTAGGCACCCTAACATTTTAGTGAATTGTTAGCAATTTTAATACCAAGGGAAAAAGGCAAGTGCTACAAAAAGTAATTTCAGAAGTGACAGGAAGATGGCTGTTGAGAGCTTCCTTGTCTTCTTACCTCGGTGAAATTTGATCGATAAGAGAAGCGAACCAGGTGTCCCCTTCTCCTTGATGTCTTGGCAAGGTTGACGCTTCGGGGACGCCTGACCATTATCGAACAAGCAACCAAGTTCTTTTTGCTTGGTTTATCTGCCTGATACAAAAGATTCCTACCTCCGCTGTCAGCTTCGTGGCGGGAGAAGGAGAGAGCACTATAGAACACTCTATCAGTACCGTTGAAAGACAGAAAAAGGAAAAAAATAAAAAAATACAAGGTTCAAAAGGAGAGTTTGGGTGAACGTGAAGCATGGCAAAGAACAATGCGGAACAGCAAATAAAAAGTGTGCATGATGGGGAAGAAGGTCTGAAACGTGCCTATTCCACAAGTTTCTATTGCTGATGCCTCGCTGCTTTCCTTTTCTGTCTTGCAACATTAGTTGTCAATGCTTTGTTAAAATTCTTCCTGAGTCCTTGCGGATTTAAAAACACATGTTCTGCTAAATCGCAATTTTCTTAACGCATTGTACATTATTTCTAAATAAATAGAAAGTGAAGCATGGTAACTGTTGCTGTGGGCAATGTTTTGTAAGGAATTTTTCCTCTCATTTTCGTAGGTAAGGTAGGTGATCCTTTATTATCAAATGGGGACATGATTTTTATGGTTATGTTTGGCCTGCACCATGTGTTGCCAAGAGGAATGCGGGTTAGTTTGCTTTTACACAAGATGCAATGTATTAAATCACCTTTATTTGATTATTAAATAAATAATACAAACCTCCTTACGTCAGGTGCACATGCAGTTTTTATTAAAAGTAAAATCATAATTAATTTGTTTAAGGGCTGTTGATTTTAACTGTCTCTACTGCATATACCAGTAAGTAGGGGAAGTATTGTATCCGAACCAAAAATTTAATGTCAAGATTTCACCAGAAATATATTATGCTTTGAGACCTTCTGAATTCAGAAAAGCATTTTTAGGAAAACATCGGTGTGTGTGTGTGTGTGTGTGTGTGTGTGTGTGTGTGTGTGTGTGTGTGTGTGTGTGAACAGCATAACTAGAAAACAAATAGTCGGTTAAAAACCATAGTTGGTATTTAAGTTTAATACCTTTCAAGGTTGCGACAAGAAGATTTTTATGAGAGCTCTTCCACTCTAATACCCTTTATATGGAACATTTTTCAAACATTTTGAATTTCTCAAAAATAGCTCTCAATGTATAAAATAATTTTATGGCACACGAAATATATACTACGAATTTGCAGGCTATAGCCCATATAGTCATGTTTTCTCTTGATGGCCTTTGTATAACTGGTAAACCATAAGAGATAGAACAAGTCTTACTGCACAACAAATGTTTATCTCGTTAAAACACAGAACGTATGTTAAGTGATCTTTTCAGTGAAGGGAACCATTTCGGATATATTCCTTTGTTATTTGTCAGAATTTTGCAATACTCATAGACGCTCTCAAATGAAAGGCTTTTATTTTATTTTTTTTATCTCTTGGTCATGCAAAGAGATTGGAATTTCAAAGTCTTAGAATATATGAGTATCGTTTAAAGACTAGTGTATACCTCTTGCATCTACAAAAAATTAGCAATAAAGAATATTTTACAAATGTTTATATGGATTAACATGAATTATATAAAGGAATAAGTGTTTGTAATAACAGCTTGTGCAAGAGTAGAAAATGTTATGTGAGTGTAACACATCAGATTTTTGATTCAGTATTCCGAAGTGTAATATTCCTAAAATCCACAAGTTCAGTTCAATTCGTTTTAAATCTGTCTATATCATTCAGAGCTTAACACTTCATACACATGTTTAAAGTAGTTCCAAAGAATAATCTTTAGTTTCTCTAAATCTTACATACAGTACATGCAATAAATATTGCATTCCGCTCGAAAGTACGATAACAGGACTTCACTGGAATATGTATATTCAGACACCCTAAACCCCAAAATAAAATTTTGTATGTCCGCGTTTATGAATAGCCTAACTCGAAAATGAAAAGTCAATTATACTAAACACCACACTTTCTATTTAAGTTCAGCACATTCCAAGGAGGCAAGCCTTTAAGTGAAAACTTTCTCGCCCTGAACTATCGTTTACATGGTGGTTGCTTTTATTTTTTTTCAGATGATCTCTAAATTATTTATGAAAGTATCATATTTTAACGTTTTTTCATGGCAAATAAGGTGTAGTAGATGAACCGCTTATCCCGGCATCGCCGAAACTAGATATACCTTTGTGCGCAAGTTGCAGAACGCCACGGGGCAATTCTAGCCATAGAGATGCCACTCAGCGACGATGTGAAATGAGAGGCAGTTGAACTAGCGTGTTTAGTCTGTGATAATAGAGGAGAAGAGTATAAACAAAGGAAAAATCTCACCTTACTTACAGGAGCTTTATTTTACAGGGAATAAACTCACTCCCCTATATGGTACTATTGTCTAATATTACGAATTACAGATGTAATGTGGAAGCATAAGGGCATGTAATGTTTCATTGGCATTTGTTCCTTTCTTATTAATGTTATTATTATTATTATTATTATTATTATTATTATTATTATTATTATTATTATTATTATTATTATTATTAATAGTGGTAGTAGGAATCATAAGCATTATGGTAATAAACACTAATGAAACTTATGAAATAATAGTATAATATAGTAACACAAACAATATAACAATAGTAATAAAAACAACAAATAATATGAATAATAATAAAATACAACAATAACGTTAATAAGAAAGGAACAAATGCCAATGAAACATTACGTGCCCTTATGTTTGTACTTTACAATCCGTAATTCGTAATGTTAGACAATATCACCACGTGCAGGAGGGAGTTTATTCCCTGGAAAATACAAATCTTGTAAGGAAAGTGATACCTTTTCCGTTGTTTGTGCTGATATTCTCTGTTATCACGGACTAAACACGCTAGTTCAACTGCCTCTCATCTCACGTCTTCGCTGAGAAGCCAGAACACGCCACTGCCCTCTCTATGGCTAGAATTGCCCCGTGGCGTTCTGCGATTCTTATAACCCACGAAGGGATATCTACTTTCGGCGAAGTCCGGTGAAATGGGCCAATTGATATATCTTGAATTTCCTAAACAAACCTGTGAAGTAAATTAAAGAAATACTGACCAACAGTTTATTATTGCTTTGACTTTTCAAAGCTATTTAATTTTCTCAACTGCAACTCGCTATTATTTTATATTTCATATTCACGCAACTAGAATAAAATTTCAAACCAATTACATAGCGACTGGCTTTGAAATGTTTTGACCATCAGTTTACCTTACTGTGCATATATATGTTTGTAAAACGAAATGTTTGACGTAGTTGGCTCAGTTAGTTAGGCACTGACCTACCATTCCAAACAAAGCGAGATGGCTCCAATAGCGTGTAAAGTTCGCATTCGGGAACTCATGGGTTCGATTCCCTCGACCGATGTTCCAGACCGTTTGGTTTTTGGGTATTTTCCGGATCACAAGGTCAATGGTGGGAGGATAATTACATCCCCCGAAAATCTCGCCCCTTCATTTCATTTCATTCTGCTTTGAATCCAGTCTTTTAAGATCGAGAATGTTGGCGATGTTCGAGTTAGCGCTGTTGTTTGGAATACTTGCGCACTGTAACTGTTGCTTTCGATACATGGGCGGGCCTTTACTTGCCAGGCCTGTCGCAGGGGACCCCTGTCGAAACCCATGTGTCTGGTGACGAAACCTGGTGTCGAGATAAGAATCTCCAGCACACATTAGGGACCCTCACACCGGTTCGCTGCTAGCTCGGGTTCCCTCAAGCCATCTCACCCATTCGTCCGAGAGGTCTTACATAATAGCCAGCTTGAGCTCACTGTGAAATCCTCTCAGTACATATCTACCTCTCTGCCTCTATCATTTCAAGATCAGGAACACAAGCATAGCCCAGACCCTGTGCTTAAATCTGACAGCCCATCCCAGTAGATTAATTGGAATACAAGTGTCCCGACGAAATTTCGGAACACTATGACACTCTTATACATCCTGGAAATTGACAGCGTCGCTGTGAAGAAAAATACTTATAAGCAAAACGCAATTATCTGCATTAACAAGAAGTAGATAGAGCAATACGCATTCATTAGTCTGTAAAAGAAGGTAGGAGAAAGTCGTATGTGAATGAAATACATCCGATTTTTAGGCAAATCGCAATATGCAGTGTATCTGTTAATAGCATACCTCAAGTCAGTTAAATACCTATTTTACTATTTAAGTTCAGCGTCTTCCAAGGATGGAATACGAATGTGTTCAAGGCAATCCATTCAAGCCAAACTCTGCTTTCAATGCTATCATTTCTTACATTTTATTTTCGCAAAATTTATTAACTACTTGACTAAAATGTCATATTCAACACATTTGCATAGCAAATGCAGCAAGTTTTCTGAAAATAACTTGTGAAGTCCTCTTCATTCAGAATAAACTTTGTATAATTCGTCAACCAGAAGAGATTGATAAAAATAAGGCGTGGTGCATTAACTATCTCCAAGATATTCTTTGTTCTTGGTCTGTGTATTCATTACATATATTTAATGCTATTGGCAAGTTGCTATTGTTTTGTATGGTTATGGAAAGAGAGTGGGATTTCAAAGTCAATGCATGACAAAGCTCTTTTTAAAACGTGATTATCGCTTTCCATACTGTATTACTAAGCCGAATAAATACTAGAGCATCTACTGTACAAATCATTTGCGGAATGATTAGCTCAAGTAATGGTGGTAATGCAATATATTCCATCTCTTTTATTAATGTTTTACTATTTTTAAAAATACCTCTATAGTTCAACTACCTTTTCCGAAAAATAATACTTTGTAAGTAAATGTTTAGTAGCATATGAATAAACTGCTAATTTGACAGAAATAAACAATAAATATGAGTTCATTTTATTGCTTTAAACAGCACACAGCGTGAGATTTATGGTTGAATAACATCCAAATTTAGGATAGTAACAAACATTAATTTCATAATTTCTTTTATTCTGTTTGATTGTGAGGGGATACTTAAAATTCCTTCATTTATACTAAGATGTAAATACTTTAAGATCATTATAATCGTGAATGGACCGAAATAGGTTTAACAATTATAATAATATAACATTGTGACTTGACACCGTTTAGAGAATATACCAGCCTTCCTTTGTCCTTTTTCTATTCGCCTGGAGTGAATTTAGTACTTTAAGATTGCTGAGGTCTCTCTTGAATGGTTGTTCACTTCGATGTAGGCAATTTTATTGTTATTACCACAATTTTAAAGAAAGGTGGGCTTATAGACAGACATTAAAAGTTCTGTATGACAACATAAATGAAATACAGCTATAAAAGATATACCGATAGACCCAAGTAAAATATTTGTGATGTTTAGTGTCACTAAAATCCAAATGTACTCGTATATATTTTGGTATCATTTGACCGTTTACCCACAACTGCGCCTCTCTGATTGGGAGAGTAAAAACTTAGATGACGATATGCTTGCAAATCCCAAGGTTGATTTTTTATTTCCTTCTTATTAATGCATATTGTTTATCTAGTAAATCACTCGGATATAAATGTAAACTCGCCGATTATTCCTTTACGCTGGCATTAGAAATGGGTCTTGTTGAAGGCCATACAGTTTTAAAGTGTTTTCAGCACAGAGCGCAAAGTGGAAATAATAGGGATAGGATCTTTACAATCAATTCCTTGATATTCTTGCGGGTGATAGCCATAGCAGATCTATTCAGATCCCAATATGTGAGGACTCGTATGTCATATACCCATCTATGCTGAAACGTGCGGAAATGAATAACGTGACGCACATAATATGAACAACTGAACGGAATAGAGGGAGGCAATTTACTCCCTACTTAATACGATTGTGTATTCGTGTACAGTAGTCCTATAAGCACATACATACCAGGGACCGACTTCTGATGACATGTAATTTGTTGCAATTGTTGTATCTCACATAAATACTTATTATGCGTCCTATATTATAACAATTCATATTTTACTAAATTATTTTGTGCAATTTCTTACATTATCCCCCCATTTTAGACAAACTTTCACAGTTTTCTCACGCTTTGCATTTTACATTGTCCTTTTTTAACATTAATATAGAATATTCTTATATTAACTGGCATGTTACATAAACAATACTTTTCAAAAATCAAAATTTTCACTATTAAGCCGGAGCATGAGTAACGACATATAGGCTTTAATCGAGTCCCTGGAACAGCACACATTGCTATTAAATCCTTAATCTGAAAAGTTTTGCTTGTAGATGCCTAGTTGGCTATTTCAGGGGAACAGTTATAAGTACTGATATAATATCCAAGACTAAGGATTAGACAAGTCATTTTTCCATTTTTTCGCTAATATGTGGCAAGTTCCTGTTATTATCATCTTAAGTTGTGTCATTGGGCTGATAATTCTTCTTCATTCAGCATGTATTCTGAGAACTCAACAAAGCTAATGCCACACTTTTGTATAACCTGAATTTTTAAATTTTCTATTCAATATTCTTCAAACATGAAATAGCAGAAATATAGTCTTAACTAATTTTCTAGTCACTTTATTACGATCTTATACTTGTTATATTTGAATAGCGTTTATAAGCATGTATACTAATGGTTTAGAAAGTTCTAAGGTTTAGGTTTGTGCAATTATTATGTCATTTTAAAACATTTATAGTAATCCTCATGCCGTCCTCACTCCACTGTCTTTTAGACAATCTGAATGCTCAACAATACTTAAGCGACTTGACAATCGCAGATACTTTTACTAAGAGAATATTAAGAGAACCTTCTCTAATCTGTTCCTGTCATTAGCAGTGGAAGAAGATTGAGGGAGGATTTTACAAGTTCTTGGAATGAGCTGTTAGGGAATGCGTACTATAGGTTTATCGAGAAGTCTCTCCGCAGCTCTCGTGTAACCAAGATTCCCCTATGGACGGGAATTCCGGTGGCAGCATTAGCTGCCTCGAGTGTGTGGTTATAACGTTCGGCGAAATAAAAAATCTGATAGATTCACATATGTAATTAATGAAAGAGATTAACTTCTTTATAAAAGCCTTGAAATCCTAAGATAACTGATAAACTGATCAACATTTTTAAAAACTAAAGGGAATGTATATGATACTTTATTGCAAAAGGTCTCTGAGGCAAAGGATAAGACAAAACTAATATGAGACAGGATACCTGGAGGTAAGAAGTTAAAGCTAGGGATCAAATAGGATAGGTTGGTTCAACAATAGCGGATCATTCGAGTTCTAAGTTCCATTGTTTGGTTTAGTATAGTTCCTTCATGTTGGACTGAATTCAATCACTAAGTTTAACAGTTTAAGAGAAATGTCACACTTGAGATAATAGCTTCAGCGAATATTTCAGAGGAATTGAAAATGATCATTGTTTGTTATGGGAAAGAAACTAAAAATGAATAACAGGCCTAAACTCCAACAGAATGTGCACAAAATAGTGCCAATGCTGTTGGCTTCTCACAGTGTTTTTATTTAATTTTAGCAGCAATTTTTATCATATGTGATCTGTACTATCTATATGAAGTAAATTCCTATTGGTGTGGATTCAAATTCGGCACACATGCATTAGCCCATGAACAAAAATCTGATATGTTGCACTCACCTGACCTTCTCTACTCTTGTGCTAACCATTCTTACAAACTCGTATACCTGTCTTCTTTGTGTCAGTTGAGATAAACATTTGTACAAATGATCTTATTACTTATTTCGTTGTAGGTGCAAGGGGAATATTAGAATACAGTTGGGTTTGAGCTATAGTCAAATCTTTTAAAGCTTTGAGATCCTGTTCTCTTTGCACCCTTAATATATGAAGTTTTTTCAAACTGACACAAATGACAAGGAATATCTCCAAAATGGTTCCCTCTACCAAAAGAAAAAAATTGATTGATTGAGACATAAATTGTGTGTTTTAGAGAGGTCTACATTTTTGTAATTAGGACTACATAGGCTATAGCTAGAAAATTAAAAATATACATTTAATTTGTCATACATATATCTTAAACGTATGCCATTTTAATCAAAATCGTTGGAGCCATTTTCAAGAACATAAACATTTTCAAAAACTTTTACACGTAAAAGGCAGTTTAGGGTGAGGTCGATCCACCGACTGTGATGTTAGATCTGTGATTCGTTTTTTGAATACGAGAAATGTTGTGTTAGTAAACATTCACACCCCATGGTGTGAGGTTATGGGTAAACGATAAATGAAAATGCCCGGCCACATACAGCCTAAGCTCAAGATCTGATCACATCATTTAGCTGGAAAAAAATTGACCATCCCTCCTGCAATCCCATTTGACAACGAGAGACTTTCATCTGTTGTCTCTTCTAAAGAAATTTCCTTGACAAAGGCTTACACAAATTGGCTTCCCGTTACTATAAATGGCTAAATAAGAGCCATAACTAAGTGTAGCGGTAGCGAAAGGTGTAAGGTTATAAATGATAATGAAGTACTTGGAAAAAGATATTTTGTTAGTTTTTAAACAATTATCACTACTTATTGTCGCTACTTACTTTAGATGTGCGCCTCGTATGTTTTAAGTAGAATTTCGTTATTTTTCTGATTATTTATACACTTTTACACTGACATACATTCACCAGAATGTCATAAAATTGCCTTAATGTTATGTCCTATTTTTCTGAATAAATATATCATTGTAAATTCTGTACCTTGTTTATTACCTACAGAAAACTTCTATTTTTCAACAATGTGTAATTCCAATAATTCAAATGGCTAGGTGTTATAAGATAATGTGAATCTATCTTACATACACAGTTAGTGCACAAACAATACACATGATTTAGAAGAGCTCCTGAAGGATCAATAGCTTCCGAGCTAAATGTATGTAGTTACAGTGCTCCTAAGTATGGCTAAGTAAGGAATATTAGTTAAATGTATATATATATATTTATTTATTTTAAAATTCGTCATTAATATTTCTTCATGGCAGCCAAAACGAAGTCCTGACTAATTAATTGCTAGAGGAGTGAACCCAAACGCTAATAACCTCTCGCTCCCACGGGAAACTCGGGACAGCACTCATGGTTCAGTGATAACGCTAACGAAGGCACAATAACATCACAATTTCATTCCACATAGGAAGATTTTAAAATTAAAAGGTCTCGCAATGCGCTATCAAGCCAAACATTGGCAAACGGTTTAATAATTACTACCAAGTAAATATTTAACAAACTAGCTTCAGCCAAGTAAACAGATAACTCATAGATGTATTTTACCGAGGCAAGTAACATTAAGACCAGGTATTATAAAGTAGGTTTAAATTCCCGGTTAGATTTGAACTATAATTTCAAGTTTTACTTTGTATTATAAACGTTATTGTTCAAAAACTGGAACTCGTTTAAATACAGTTTAATCTTGTTAGTAAGTTGGCGTTCTCGACTGTGCATATGGATAATGAGAGTTATTTAAGCAATTGTTGATTGGTGAAGTAATTCTGATAATCGAAGGACCTAGAGTACCCAGAACTTTCTTAAATACACCCAGTCACTTAAAGATGTACAGTGATTGTGAATATCTATTTAAACAGATTAGCAGTTACAAAAAAAGAAAATGACAGCTCTATCCCTATTAGGCCAGGTTCGATAACAGATATCGAACACAACGAGAACGTATTAATTGTGAAACCATGTGCTATTTTATTGCTGAATTTCTGTTAAAAGTGTAGCATATTTGAAGACTAAGGATAAAGTAAAAGCCAGGAACCACGTAATACGAGTAATCCAAGTCTCAGATACACATATGACACAATGTTATATAAACATTAGCTGCCCATCTGTATACTTAGGAAAATATCTTCCATTTCAGCTAGGACTAAATTCCACTAAATAGACAAACGAGTTTTGATGAACAGTTTGTAAACGATCTCGTAAAGAGTGCTCCGAATCACTTTCAGTTCTTCAGATTATACGTCGTAAACGCGTAAGGTTGGTTGCATTTTAATGGGGTTTAAGGGATGTATACTGTACCAAGGGTTGAGGTTCTTTAAGTGTAGTCGTATGTTTCACTAAAGTAGCTTATGAGTCGCAAAATGACTAAAGAAAACGCTTTCATCGAATTTAATTAATATAGTTCTGAAGATAATTAGAATGGTTTGTTACGTGATGAAAATGCAATGAGCTATTTACTGTCAAACAGTTTTGAAAAAACAAAAAAGATATATATATATATATATATATATATATATATATATATATATATATATAAATTATTTCCTAAGTACAGCTGCTCTCCTTCAATTAAACATTATAGATTTGAGGTTACACCTTCTCACTCTCACGCTGTTTGCATTTTAAATTCAAGTTATTAAACAATACAATACCACTATATGTAACATAGGCCCTGATGCTGTCATTCTTTGCCCTTCGATTTCAGTTGACATCCTCCTCCATGCCATAGTGAAGACAATGCACTCTGGCGTTATAGAGCAGCAAGCAGCGTATGACTCTGCACAGAATCGCAATGTTTCTTGGCCTGCTGTGATAGATTTGTGCTCCTAGATGTCCCCATAAAAAGAAATCTACGAATGTGATATTTGCGAACGAGGGACCAGTGTACAACCCCGCCGCAGCTAATCCAACTTCGTGAATAGGCAACATGGAGAAACAGCTACAATGTTGTGCAGAAGAACTGGTTCAGTAGATTATGTCCTGAAATGCCATGCTATATTCAGCGTTCATTGATACTGGTTATGATCCTTGCGGAACCATCGAGGATTGCAATCTGCCTAGCACCCTATGTTCTGCTGATTTACAGTGTAAGTATTGGCAAAGTACATTCGCCTCACCAAAGAACTTTACTGATGAAGTCTGGATGTTGTTGGGCACAGCGTATCATTGTACAAGAGGTACCTTGTCTTTGAGAAAAACTTCTGCTATCTCTTCCACCAACTGAAGTTTGTATGGTTGTAATTATTCTCTCTTCGGAGAGTTCGATTATTGGAGGTGTTGCTGAGGCCAACTCGACTGCTGTTTGTCTGGTGGACATAGATGTGTGTTCGTGGTTGAAAACAATACTTCTCTACATACTGCAAATACGTAGACAAACTACAAATAACGTAAAGGTTATACTGTAACGGCTCCGAAAGTGGAACCTCTCTAACCAAAGTTTGAGCTACACGAGTTCATAAGTCTCAAGCTTTCACTAACCGGATCATTATAGCAGATTCCATAAAGCAACAGCCGCAGAGTATGTTGCAATATAATACAATAGTGACATGTATGTAGAGAATGGAGTGCGTCGCAAGAGGGAATCCACCGCGGTGGAGCCTCTAGACTAATGCCATACCAGGACAAGTCCTTTACTGGCTCAATTATATATATTAAATGGGTAAATGGGACTGTGGTAAGACGGTGGAATAGTTGATGGGGATTGGTTGGTTGAGAGATATAGAGATGGTTGCTATGTTGTCTTTTTTTTTTTTTTTATAATAAGTGTGTTGACGTTTGCGTCTAGTTATTGCCAAGTATGAGTCTGGGGCGTTTGTAGGTTTCCCCGGGGTCAAGGTCATATTCCACGAGGCCACGGATCAGGGCATTGAAGCTTTGTGGCAGGGCATTGTAGAAGTTGCGGGAGAGAGATAAGATGTATCTGTGAGAGTGGGGATAGATAGGTCTCGGTGGATGTCCTTGTTGGGAATATACCATTCTGCATCAGTAGAAATGCACAGATAACGATTTTGAAGTGTTTGTAGTCTCTGGAGATGAGAAGCAGCTGCAATGCCCCAGACTTGGCAACCGTAGGTCAAAGCTGGTCGGAGAATCTGTTTGTACAGTAGAAGTTTGTTAGGAAGTGACATTGCTGATTTACGGTTATAAAGGGGGTACAGCATTGCCAACCTTCGATTTATTTTGTTGGTGATCTCTTCTATATGTGGTTTCCAGGTGAGTTTGTGGTCTAATATAACTCCAAGGTATTTGGCTCTGTTGGACCAGTGAACTCTACCACCAGCTATCAGCTATTTGGAGTTCAGGAGGATCTGCCTGCACCACTCGCCTGGTAAAGGTGACTGCCTGTGACTTGGTGGGGTTAATCTTCAGGCGCCAGGCGGAAAACCATGCTGTTAAAGAGTCGGCATATCGTTGCAGCCTGTTTGCTGCTACTCTATGTTTAGTAGAGGCAGTGGCAATGGCGGTGTCGTCTGCAAACTAGTAGAGGGTACATCCATGTATACCATGTATACCAAGAACAGAAGCGGCCCGAGAACACTTCCCTGGGGGACTCCTGCATGGATGGGTCGAGAAATGGAGAATACATCTTCTTTGCAGACGGAAAAGGTTATATTATGCAGATAGGAATGGAGAAGATGAACAATATGAGTAGGAATGTTGTAGTGGATAAGTCGGTAAAGGAGCCCCTCGTGCCAGACAGAATCAAATGCTCGTGTGAGGTCCAGGAAGAGGGAGACCACAAACTGTCGGTTGTTAAAACCTTTGATAACCTCGTCCACCAGCCGAAGGAGTTGGTGAGTGGTGGAATGTTTTCTACGGAAACCAAACTGCTCCGATCTGAGGATCTGATGGGTATCCAGGTAGCTTTGGAGGCGTGCCTGTACAATCTTTTCAAATAGCTTGCTTAGAGAAGGCAGTAAGCTGATGGGTCGATAACCGTCAGGGGAGGAAGTGTCTTTCCCTGGTTTTGGCAGCGTAATTATCTTGGCATGTTTCCAGGCCTGTGGAAAGTACGCCAGTTGGAGAATGGCGTTAAATAAATGTACGAGTAGGGCCAACCACTGCTGTGGTAGGGCCTTAAGAGCTGCATATGGTATGTTGTCGAACCCGGAAGCTTTGTATGGGGCGACAGTGGATAGAAGAGTACGAACTTCTGTTTCAGTAGTTTGTGTTATATCCTCTGGCAGGATGGGCCGGGAGAGAAAGTTAGAGACGTGGTCCTCGACTTGACGCTGGAGATCCAGATCACAGGTGTCTGCTGGATGGAAGGTGTGTTCTAAGAATTCAGCCATTAGTTCCACCTTCTCACGGGCTGATTGTGCAATGCGAGTGCCGTGGCGAATGGGTTTGTCCTGTGTGGGCAAACGGAGCAAGGCTTTGGACATCCGCCAAAGTGACTGGTCTTCATTGTCGAGCGCACATAATTTGCGTTCCCAGTCTTCATTGATGTGATCTGCCAGTTCTATTTTTAACACTCGTTGCAGTCGATTATATTCTCTCCTATCGAGAGGACAACCAGTGTGTTGAGCTCGTCGGCGTGCTCTATTTTTGGCTGCAATCAAGTCACGAAGGTGACGAGGTAACTTCTTGACCGCTTGAGCTGGTCCTCGGCTAGGTGGAGTGGCCTGTGCAATGGCTGTATTAATGGATGTAGTAAAGTGGTGCACCAATGAGTCCACAGCTTGTACCGTAGTGCACGGTTTTATAGTTGCCGGTAGTTCGGCCATTATGCCGGTGTATGCTTGCCAATCGACGCGCCTGGGAGATGGAAAGAGGCGTTGAGGTTTGTAGTTCGGTTTGGCGTGGAAGATCAGTAACAGAGGGTAATGGTCTGAAGACAGTTCTGGTAGGGAGAAAATTTGTGGGTGTAAAGTTGTGTTCTTGACCAGGGCGATGTCCAGCCAATCAGGGGGACGACGACCTCCGTAGATCATGGAGGGAGATGATGGTGAAAGAACCACTACGTTGTGTGTGAGCACGTATCGTACCAGTGTTCTACCCTGACTGGTGAGAACTGTAGAATTCCAAGCAGGGCTTTTGGCGTTATAATCGCCCAGAGCGATGGTGGCCACGTTGCTGGAAAATAAGACGTCCAACTCCTGGTCGAGCATGGGACGACCAGGGGGAATGAAAACGGAAAAAAGTCTTATTGGCCCTTTGTTGGTCTCTACTTGGATTCCAGTGGTTTCCAGGTTGGTAGTCGGAGTAGTGAAGAGATGGTGATGAACAACATTACGCCTCACATATACGGCAGTTCCTCCATAGCCATCGCCTCTATCTGATCTGTAGCAAAGCATACCTGGAATGGTAACTTGGTTTGATGGTATTAGGTGCGTTTCCTGCACCAGAAGCACATCAATTCCCTTTGAGGCCACAAAATTGGTAGTTTCTCTTAGTTTGAACCTTATGCCATTAGCATTCCAGGAACAAACTTTGAGAGACTGAATATTCAGTCTTCCGTCCTGTCTAGCACTCATGATGGATTGTAAAGGCGAGAACTGTGTGGACGAAGATGGTGTATGGATGTATATGTTGTGGCCTTGCTCTGAGAGCTTCAGCAAGGAATGCTGCAAAGTCAGGTTGTAGCTCTATGGGAATTTGCCTCATTGTGTTGAGGAAAGCCTCATCAGGAACGGTTGGAAGTGTAGAGTTTGGTTGATATTGTTGAGGCAGTGTAGTTGGCTGCTGTTTATGTTGATGAGGTGCTACACTTGTAGTTGACCGCTGCTGTTGTTGCTGTCTAGGTGCACGTTGCCGTGCCATTCTTTGCTGTGCAGGTTGCTGTGGCGTAGTAGATGCTGCTGAGTTGCTGAATGGTGTGTTTGTTGGTGCAACTGTTTGCCTTTGTGTCTGTTGTGGTGTGACAGCAGGTTGGAGCAGGCTGTGCCTCTGGTTGTCCTGTAGTAGCCGCTGCATAGCTCGGGAAAATTATGGGAGTTTTGCAGGGCAGTCCGGGCCATCTTGCACCCGTGAAAGCCTCTTTTGGCAGTTCTGAGTTACGTGGAACTCGAGGTCGGGCGTTGTACTTAGACATGTGACCTTGTTTATTTGTCATTAGCTCTAAACGAGCTTCCTGCCACACCGGGCACTTGGCATACCGGCAAGAGTGGGAATCCCCACAATTACAGCATCTTGGCGTCGAACCTGGTATTCCCAGCCTCTGGCAGTTCACTCTTCTGTGACCTTTCTCGCCACAGAAAGCACAAACTGGTAGCAGCAGACAGCCAGCAGCATTGTGTGTAAATTGCTGGCAGTTTGTACACTGTTGAGGTCTTGGTGGGGGTTTGAAAGTTTCCACCCTGATGATAGCGTGAAACATGTGGGTCTCTTTAAAGATGTTGCGCACATTCTCTGTTTTCTTCAGGGCAACTCTGAAGTGAGGCAGTGGTTGAGGTTTTGGACCTCTGGTGGTCAACTGGGCAACACGTTCCACCGTGTACCCTTTGCTTGTTAGCAACTCCTTGACCTCATCTACAGTAATAAATACCGGGATGTCCTTCAAGGTCACATGAAGGAAGCGGTCCTCAGGAAGGAGTGTAGTTACACCCTCGATTTGGTTTTGTTCGAGGTGCTTTCGTAAGTGACGGTGATCGTCCGGCGATGTTGGAATCAAGGCTACAGTACCTCGTAGATTTCTGAGGCTGTAGTTGACCTTGTCCGCTGGGACGGAGCTCAAAATTTTCCTGGCATCTGCTGGGTTGCGCAGGAAGATTGGTGTGGGACGCTTTGTTCTCTGTTGCTGTTGTTGTGCAATATTTGGTGTTTCGTTGGGATTTGAGCTTACAGCTGGAGTAGCATCGCTCTCATCCATGTTCTCTGGAGCAGGATCTCGGGCCAGAGCCTGGTATTGATTGCCAGTGGTCACTGGAGCGTTTGAGGTAACTGGAGATGATATGTTCCTCTTTCTTTTGGGCTGGACAGTCTGCCATTGCAGTGACTTTATTGCCAGCTCATGATGTGAGAGATAACTATCAATGGCGTCTACACGCGCTTTATGCGCAGCCATTGTCCTGTATAGGATTGTGAGGTCATTTCTGGGCACATCCTCCCTTGGCATCATTTCCAGAAGCTGGGTGTCAGCCTGAGTAATATAAGCCTGTCTGGCTTTACGCTCGTTAATCAGCGTAGCACGGGCGGTGTCTTCAAGCGGCAGAGTCGGCTCCGTAATTAGTTCCTGGCCGAGAAAAGAAGTAATGTTACCTCCTTCGAGGTAGTAAAGGCTGGTATTCATGCCAGATGCGATAGTCAGGGGACAGGCCAAAGTCGTCATAAAAGTTTAGTTTGGTGAGCGCTGTTAGGCTCGAGTTACAGTGGGCCGGACCAAAAGGCGCCTTATCAGTTTAAAAAACTGATGGCTAAGCCTTGTAACTCTACCCACTGGTAGAAGGAAGCTTTGATGTGCTTTAAAAGCACAAACGTATTTTGGGAACAAGGTCAATTAGTGCAGAAATATTGCACCAATCGGTCGAAAGATTACAAAGACCAATAATACTTCTGGCTGACGCAATAGAAGCACGATGTTTCTTCATCCAATTACTTTCCCTTCTTTGATTCAACTTTGAATAACGCAGAATGTATAGGCGCTAACACGCGCTTAGGAGCACTGCTACAGTTACGTCCACCTCGGATGAAGTCAGGATCGTGCTTAAGAAAAGTGACATGTATGTAGATATTGAGCTATGTTATGGCTCCCCTTCTACGGACCTAGTTGGAAACACTGGCATTTGTAAGCAGTGAGACGACTTATTTCATCACCCGGCAATAGATGTCATTAAAACTTGACACACGCTGTCGACGCCAGAAGCAGCCCTGAGGTCATAGGACGTGACCCGCTTCGTCTCCGAGCTACATAGTGGCGAGTGCTTTTGACAAGCAATCATAATACACCCTAATTAACGTCCGCATCGGGAACCGGAAGAATTTTGGAACTTATCTAAGGTACTTCACATATCATTGGACATGCGTAATGCTCCAAATATTATTCAGTTATACTTATTAGCCCCGTGTATGTGTGTGTTTGTGTGTGTGTATTTGTGTGTGTATGAGCCGGGAAATAAACGTGAGAGCAAATGTAATATATGAAAGTAAAGTCAACTATTTTTATAACTCATTGCAAAGTTAATGGGGTCGTGTATGCTAAAACTTCAAAATGCCTTCGCGATAGTCATGGTCTTCACTTGATCAACAACAGATAGTTAAGTACGACTATCAAAATTTGACAAGGCGAAAGGAAGACGAATTTGTATTTTTTGCGAATTTTAGATTACTCCTTTTCTTATCCTTTAGAGGCTTCACTTTAATTGAAGCGTCCTAATCCCAATCCAACTGATGGAAATCATTGATGATTAATTAACAAAATGAGTCACACTTTTGTGATTGCAATGATTATATCTATAATAATCAATATAAAGTAGAGCAAAGCGTTTCAGTATATGTGATGGAAGTGAAATAATCAGCCAGACTGAAGGTGGAGGAAGAGTGGATATAAATTAACAAAAATGTGCATGCATTTTTTAATTAAATGTATGGTTAACTAGCTAATCGCGTTTAAAGGTGTAAGTGTGGAGTGTGTGGCAACGTGGCGCAACTTTTTGATTGAGTAATCTGCTTCTACCGGCGGCTTAATGAACCATTCTAACGCTCTATAAAAACCATCTAAGTAGCTTTGGCAATGTATTGAATTATGTAGTTTGTAAACACAGTTGTTGCGATGTTGCCGGTTATAACAGAATTAATAGGGTAACAAATTGTGGATTTTTAAAACTTAGCTTTCAGAAAAACCCTTGATTGTATTGAAATACGCCAAAGGAAAAACAAAAGTTGCTGTTTATTCAATTTTCTATGAACATAGCAATAAACTAACAACCTTTAATAAGCAATAGTTCAGACACGTGATGATAATTTTTAAAAATATATTTTTTCTATAAAACTGTAAACCTTTCATTTTTTATATTACACTTCCTTGTTGCTCACAATAAGAAAAATTTGCTGTTAAAGTCTGACATACCCTGTGTGTATGTATGTGATCAGAGATCTTGAAAACTTTCTTGCATTCAAATCCCGATAGAGGGCAACGTCACTAGGTATTTTAGAGCAATCAGATTTCGTTATGCTGGTGAGCCTCTGTAACACACACACGACAGGCAATTACCCAAGCTGCCATTTAGGAACCTGCAATCACTAGCATCGTGTAAATTGATAATGGCTGGTGTGAATTACTTTAACGTAAGTTAAGTGAGCATTAATTATAATAAATATATAGGTATAGTGTTGTTAATAGTACGTTAGGCACTTGCGTGTGTGAATAGGGAGAGATGTATTATACAGAACCCTTTCTACCAAAACGAAAGGATCGGGCTTGGTGCAATAGAGTTCTATTAGGTAAGCAACACTGTACCAAGAGAATACTGTTGTTAAATTTATGATACATCTTTCGAAGAACCGAGTTGAGATTTTGGAAAAGTGGCTTCTAATTTAATTCATGTTATATGTGTATTTACTTTAGGACTAGAATGCCAGAACTGCTACTTAAAAACACAAACTTTTCGACACCTGCATTCTGAATACAACCCAAACAGTGAAATACATATGTAGGATATGCGTTATATACTCGGCGCCAATTAAGAAGGGGATTCACAGATGTTAAGCACGTGGCGGAAAATCATAAATGAACGGGCGGGGATGAATGCGCCTTAGCGGTGGTCATAGCAACGAAACGAGGGACCAATTGGAGCTAAGGCGTTTCGAAGAAACGGTACACACAATGATCCTATTGTCGATATGTTAACACGCACGTAGCACGTGATTAGCATGTGGCTGATGAACCCAGCAGTAATATAAACTGCTTTTGTTATAATCTGCTATCGCTACATATAAACAAACAGTGCTGTAGCCCGAGCTTGCAATGCTTGCATCAGTTAAGACGTTACTTGTGTGTGTTGAGAAACTTACTTGCATTATTCTATAGACGGTTCTTTGCCTTGTGTTTAGTGTGTCTGAGTCTGTGTATCTGTGGGTGTGTTGCGAGATTTTGCTTTGTGCTAACGCTTTAAATGTGTATTTAACAATGTTGAAAAACAGTGACAAAGATAATGCTGCCAAAGAAAAAGTGATCATACTCGTGAACCGAATAAAACTGTTTGGTTAAGGTATCCCAATGAAAGGACAAGCGCGGGGAATAATTTGCTCTGCAAGAGAATTCAGATATCAGTAGCATTTTCCCATTAGAATAAGCATCAACATTTTACAGGTATGTTTCTTTTGTTAACGCAAATATTTAGACTGATATAATTGCATATTTTATCCTTGAAAGTAGATTCAATGCCTTACTATTGACTTTGCATACGAATATAAATAATATACCCTTACCATTCCAGGCGCAATCCAATCCTCTTCGTACACATAATCATATCACACTCTCCACATGGTCGCGATAAGCGGCAACGTCGCTTTTCCCTCACCGTGGACTGCCGATCCCTTTCTGGTTGGCGCTAGCATTAAAACAGAGGACAACTTACAACGACTGCATAGATCATTGAAGGAACAGTAGGAGCTACAGGTCACAGTCACGCCTAATCCAAGAACAAGTCCCACTACTGCCATTGACTACAGGGGGCGACGAATGGACAGTCAACTAAGCTACTCTCTAATGTTTGCGGTCTTTTCTTAGGGGAACGCTAATACGCTGAGTGTTCCCCTTATTTTTCTGTGTTAATTGTTTTATATCTATTTTGTTTAGTAATAGTTTTAACGCAGAACCATTATTTTATGCAATCAGTTAGCACTGACTTTTTTACAGATCAGTTGAGCAGCTATATTTAGCTAAAATAGCAAACACAACATTTACAAGTCAATCCGTTCCGTTCTAAAACAGCGGCTAACGCCAAGACAAGGTCAGCTTTTCACTGCCTGCATGTGGTATAGCTAAGACCGTCTCCCCGCAAACCCCTCACCTATCGTTCGCCTGCCCCTCTCACCTCCGCAAGCCCCCCCCCCCCCCCCCAATACCCATCTGTATAGGCTAGCCTTTAAACCATATGTCAAAGCGCGGTTCTTACTCCGGAGTATTGTTGAGGTACTGTCAATTGTGTTTCTTTGCGAATACAATTGTTGTACATCAGCTCAAAGTGCATATGATATTTACATCATCAGAATCAGTGACATACCACACCAGCTAAGATGTGTTCTGTCATTATTATTTTTTTTTTCAAATTTTGGGAAATATGTTCGTTTTCGTTTTTTCGCACTATATGGGTTGTATTTTTTATACAACACGCACACGCACACACACACGAACACATATGTATTGATAGCTGTATACCTTTATTAAACGTATTTAATATACGTTTTAAAGCATTACAGTTTAGAATGAAATATGCTATGTACTATGGAAACTGCAATAACTACAAAACAGTAATGTTACTTTTAATTTTATTTCTTATTAGTGTTATAACACTCTTAAAAGGTAATGTTAAAATGAAATAATAAAGCCTAAGTTCAAAGTGTTTAGTTTTCTGAGAATTCCGTGCCCATTACTACTTCCCAAAGCAGGGCCATCTCTTTATGCTCACTGTGGTCAGCTAGAAAAGGGTCAATTGCCAAGAACGCTAATCTATAACTTCACTAACGGCAATTATCAACTTTCAAATATGTTAAACCGTTCTTAATGGCCATTAATTCAATATGTTTACAGCTAAGTATTTTACTTCATACCTTTTTGGAATTTAGCAGTTCAGGAATGAACTTAAAGGAAAGTGAGAACTAATTTTATATTCAAAATCGCTGGAATTTGACCTTTTTTTCCCCCTTCAAAATAAGGTCTATTTCGCTTCAATTTGCACTCATCATTAAAATTCACTGAAACAATTGTATTGATTTATTAATCAACATCACATAGTTCGGAAAGATAATGTGAAATAGCTTTAATAAATCTGTCGTCTTTATCATTAATGCGAAAAATGAGTGACCTAGTTATAGTATTCCTATTTTTTTTATTTCACGCTACGCCACTGTTACTTTTAAGAAACGCCCACGCAATCGTTCTGGCACTGCCATGTGCTACGGCACCTAGAAACACATCTAAAATACGAGGACACGGAGAAAAACGAAATTGGTGGAAGGAATTCGTGGTAAACGCGAAACGTGAAACTTTAGAAGTATTATAACTCCAACGACTAAGAACAAAGTAACGAGAATCAAACTAATGTAACGTTACAATAGCACGAAGTTCGTATCAAATAGCAACCGATGTAGGTGGTAATTATTAAATAATTACAACTTTATGTGGCACACGTATAATATTAGTGATTATAATCTAAGGGTGAAAGATTTTGTAATGTTTTCGAAGTCATAGTCAATGATTTTCTGACTCTACCAGCACTTTAGTTGCACTACAGCATTATGGATTGAGTAAATATATTTAAGGAAATCTCTTAATCAAAACTCAATTCTCTAGTTTCATATACTCCCAAGAAAAAATATATAGAAACGCTGAGTAATGAATGAACGTCATTCATTTGGACCAAAATGGAGGAACACGAAATTATACTGCTTATACTTAAAGATAAATGATTAGAATATCCGGTACCCTTAGTAAAATCGGTGCATATGTGTAACAACTAGTTTAGTAAGAACATTGAGGGCAACTGCAATAGACAGTATTAATGAAACTGTCTATTTGAAGTGAATTGTTGACTGCAATATTGTTTCTGAATCTAGGCACGAGAAACTGTAACTGTTGAGCTGAATTCTTCTAGCTTCTGACGTATACATTGTAACGTGGTTGGGTAGCCACTTGTAACAGATTACGTTGGGTGCCACTTTTGTGGCGATTCTTTTCTGTCACAAATGAAGTGCCTTGCTAGCTCATCCGGTGCAGTAGCTGCCTCTCCGCTGTGCGCCGCTGCGTTGATCTTGATTGGGATTAGGTAGGCATGAGTAGGATATTTCTCAGGCGCGAGGTTAGATGACAGACACAGCACAGACGTTTACTAATTTTATTCTCCACCACGTCATTGCCTCGAAGTACAGACCTGAGCGAGTTTCTGGTAATTCGTTGTACGATCGCTATTTACATCACCTTACGATAATCACTGTCGCCTTTCACACATCTACGTTTTTGGCGCGAAACTATACATATTCGCGATACAGGTTCACCCTCGTAGCGACCTCGCAACAAACAGACAGTCAGTACCGTTCTCTTCCAATTTTTCCTATTTATGTCTCACCCCCGCACTTTCTCTCTAGTCCCGTTATGGGGGAGGGGTTTATTTTCCCCAGCTGTGTCCTTGGTCTTTAGGCAAAACAAGCCTCGGCGCGAGATGACAAAAGATGTTTGTCCTCTGGCCTTCAGAAATGTACTCAGGTCAACATACTTTCAAGAGGCAGCTTCTTTACACAGTTTATAATACAAATCATACTTATACCTAAAAGTCTTATATTTACATTCTGATTCTAAAATTACAAATATATATATATATATATGTAGGTTCCCGTCTCAACATAAATTGTGGTTTAAAATAGCTCACGGCGTATTAATCATGAGAAGTGTAAGTTGCTGTGAGTTGCTGTAAAGCTAAGCGAATAGTTCTCTCGGAACGACCCCTAAAATGTATAACCCGAACGCAGTTGATAACAATGAACAGATCTGTAAGATGGTACAACATGAAGTGGAGGACGTGCATTAAAAAAGAAAGAATATTAGTATTAGAGATTCTCTTAAACCTTGTAATTTTTATCTCAGCTCTAATTAAATGTAGTTAGCTGTATAAACCAAGAGATTAATAAAGATGCTATACCGCGAGCGATACTGAGATACTGATAGTATGTGAGATTGATTAGGTAAATTTAATTTTTGTATGGTAATAATCGAGCAAGGCAACCGCATTCGGGAAGTCCCGGATTCAAAGTCCTGGTACCAGGTCGAAGGTTTCTGTGCTATTTCCCTAGCTCGCTAGGCTCTCGGATCATTTCATCCGAGAATTCCAAATCATTCCTTCCAACACTATACTTGATTTCCTTCGTCTTCAACGCCATACTAGACATTGGGTCAACCAACTGATCGAAGGTCTGTTCGCAATTTTCCTCGCTCGCTATGCAAATTGGATCATTTCATCCGTGAATTGTCCTATCGTTCCTTTCAACACTACATTTCATTCCCTTCATTATCGTCACCGCTGTATCAGACTTTGGACTGATCACCCTTCCTGGATAATATATGATATGATCCAATGTTTACTTGCTCCTCAACAGGATACCGACCAAAGGCATTGACCTGTAAATCTTTAGTGGTGTACGTTCTACAAATAGGAGCCTAACCTGTTGAAGAAGTACCGTAATTTTGCCTTAAAGTTGCACCATTCTGTATCCAGATATAGATCTGGATACAAAAGTTAATAGTTTTCGAAATGTTTGTAGTACAATCCATAGAACCTTAAAAAACGAAACACGAAAAGATACACGGATAAAAATTTTAATAAGGTTGATGTGTCCATGCTAACTTATGGAAGTGAAGCCAGAACAATGACAAAAAAGATAATGAAAAGTCCATGCACTCGAAATGAAATTCGTGAAAAGTACACTAGAATGTGCAATACCAGATAAAAATAAGAACGCATATGTTTGAGAGAAACTTGGAGTGGAACCTTTGCTGGAAAAGCTAAAATGAAACATCAAATATGTGAACATCTACAAAGGATGCCGAACTACAGACTACCAACTTTAGCAATGGGATATAAACCAAAGGGCAAACAATTCTAAGTCGCCCTTGGGGTATATATCTCTGATGTAGGATTCCCTTGTGGTCTAACCGGGAAAAAGTACGAATCAGCTGGGGAATTTAATGTCGTACTGGCAAGTTGACCATGGTAGCTTAGTGGTTAAAGCAACCGTTCGATAAGCGGAAGATCCGTGGTTCAAATCCTGATTAGAATTTTTCAGTCCCGATTCCACCTCTTTCCCATCGTCTACTTTACGATGATGATGCCTTACTCGTAGATGAGAATTTGTATGAATCAGCTGGTTTTGATTCTGAATATAAACTGGAAACGAGATCTTAGGTTCAGAAACGGATCATAAAGAAGAGGACATTTTTGATGATAATGTGTATTTTATAGGTAACATCATATCCTTATTCAACATATGCTTATAACATAATATGCTTATTATTATTATTATTATTATTATTATTATTATTATTATTATTATTATTATTATTATTATTATTATTATTATTATTATTATTATTATTATTATTATTATTATTATTATTATTATTATTATTATTATTATTATTATTATTATTATTATTATTATTATTATTATTATTATTATTATTATTATTATTATTATTATTATTATTATTATTATTATTATTATTATTATTATTATTATTATTATTATTATTATTATTATTATTATTATTATTATTATTATTATTATTATTATTATTATTATTATTATTATTATTATTATTATTATTATTATTATTATTATTATTATTATTATTATTATTATTATTATTATTATTATTATTATTATTATTATTATTATTATTATTATTATTATTATTATTATTATTATTATTATTATTATTATTATTATTATTATTATTATTATTATTATTATTATTATTATTATTATTATTATTATTATTATTATTATTATTATTATTATTATTATTATTATTATTATTATTATTTGTAATTTTTAACACTTACTGAATATTACAAGCATTAATTTTAGGGCATCTTTCATGGAAATCAAAACAAATATTTCACAAGGCAGGAGTATTAGAAAAAATGAAAAGGAAAAGAAAAAGAATTAAATTCAGGCATATAACCACAAAAGCGCAGAGAGGGCCTACTGGACCCCGCGCGACTAACCGTGTCCTTCCAAACCGCGCGCTTAACGGAAAGCAAAAAGCTCCTCTGAAATAAAACTAATGGAAAGTTAAGGTTTGGCAACATAATGGAACTTCGGCGAGGTAATCATGAGGTGTCTTTCCTGACTTATTTTTACAGTGCTTTATGCAGTAGGTTTACTGTAAAGCTTCAACAGGCGCACGGCTCGTCACTCGGACACGTGGTGAGTGCATGACTTGATCGTCATTCGCACGGTCAAATCAAATAGCACGTCCATTAACAATTACCAGAACAAGCACAAAACCTGATTTATCACTGGAGATGTTGGAAATACCGTCAATCTGTATCAATACGTAAACAGCATCTTCTGAGGAAATTTTTATTCATAGCATCAGTTCAGCTTCCGAAAGAGCCTTACTTTCTTTCCTGATATTTTGTTTGAATTTTATCTTCTGCAAGGCGCCTAAGAGATTTTTGAGGTGGCCGGTCTAACCTTTTTCTCTTCCTATCACGAATTGATCCCGTCTCCTTGAATTTACTTACAAGCAAACGAACGGTCTCTCTACTCAGAATATGCACGCTAGGAAGTTTAGCATTATAGCTTCCCTACAAGATATCGTAAGCCCATACTTATCGTCCATAAACATTGTTTGTTGTGCTATCTGCTACAATCAATTGATTTTGAAAACAGTTCATGCAAAACTAAAGGCTTCTAAATACTACTGTAATTCCCATGTGAAATGGATAGAGCATCACTTAACGCCTACCTAACCGAAGTAAATCTGGCACACGGGATCAAGGAAATGCAGTGCAACTCCCGGCCAAGTTTTGTAGTAAACGTGCTGTACTATAGAATGGGTTTACTGAGATTGATTCTCGGCAGTGTGTCCATGTTTGCGTTACCACATACCTACTCATAGTTGATCATATTTGCTCACTCACTGAATAACGAAAAGGAGCACTTTACACAAAGGAATGCAGAAACAAGGGCGAGTCATGCCTGTCTTACCCATGGCTACTTCTGCAGTCGTGGGCAACCCTGGTGTGATACTACAAACTTTTGATATATTGGCAGACTCCATTACCAACACTGAACTGTCAGAACCTTTATGGTCTTAACCCACGTCATAGCCGAGATGTTTTGAATTGATATACACATAATCTTTACTTGTAATTCCACTTCTTGGTGCTCTCCAGCTTGGAAAATCTGAGCGCATAAGACAAATGTTTCAAATAAGCTCTCAAAGGCAAGTTTCTGAAGAGCAGAGAATAGGGACAAATTAAGACACGCGATCCGAAATCGAACCACAAATCTTCGGCTTACTGCGCTGACCCCGGCATTTATCAACCTTAGCTCAAATAGGACTTTTGTGAAGGAATCATTTGCAGCTTTCAAAGAAGACTAGAAATTTCTTCGGTGTCTTTCTAGATTCTAGGATGAGGATCAGCTAAAGGGATACTCGTATGAAGGAGATTTCCTAACTTAGGACATGAAAAGAATTATAAAAATCTGATGTGTTGCACTCACGTGATTTTCTCTCTTCTTGCACTAACTATTCCTACAATCTCTTATTACCCTATCTTCTATATGTTAGACGAGCTAAACATTTGCAGAAATTATCTTATTGCTAATTTTGTTGTAGGTGCAAGGAGAATGTGGGAATGGAGTAGGCTTTGAACGATAGTCAAATCGTTTAAAGCTGTCGCTCTATGGAGTCTTTGAGATTCCGTTCTCTATGCACGGCCAAGAGATAAAAAGTGAATAAGGATATTCCATTTGAGGAAAGGGTATTACAAAACTCACACAAATAACAACGAGTATCTCTGAAATGGTTCACTCCACAAAAAGCGTACTTGGGAATAATGTGTGTGTTTTTACCACAGTGTTTGTGTAGTAAGATTTGATCTAACGGTTTACCAATTTTTCAAAAGTCAACAGTAGTATACAGGACTACATGAGCTATAGCCAGAAAATTTAAAATACGCATTTCGTTTCCCATAAAAAATCTTAAATATGTGATATTTCAATGAAAGTCGTTCGTCATTTTTCAGAGAATTATTAACATTTTTTTAAACATTTTCCATGTAAAAGGTAGTTTAGAGTAGAGGAATTTTCTTCAATATCTTCATGTCGCATTCATGAAATATATTAAACTTAAATACTAACTTTGGTTCTTAAAAGACATTTTGCTTTTGAGTTACGCTATTCACAAGCAAAAACATATATAAACGGGCCCCTTTCTAAAAAATACCTATTTTCAAAAGGTATGTTTACGGTGAAATCTCGACATTTTGGGGTAGAATCCTAGAGTTCCCCTACTTACTATACATAGTTGAGGAAATAAAAATCAGTGCCTGTATGACTGCTTCTCAAACAAGAACGTCTTTGAATTACCTTTGCACATAGGGATATTTCTTTCATTGGAATCTTTCCCAATACTCGCAAAATGTTGAAATATGAATATGAGAGTGAATGTGTTTGTGCCTGTGTTTTCTAATGATTTTTATTAACAGAAAACTAAGTTCCATAATGCTGCAATAGAATATAATATAAAAACGAAATACTGCAGATAAAAATAAATAGGAAACAAACAATTCTAGTTCAGTATACTTACTTTCTGTATTCCAGAAGAAGATACCCCATTAATATGCACCACATTGTTAAAGAATAAAATGAATAATACGCCCAATAAACCGAAAATTCAATTTTAAAGCAAATTGAATGAAAGGTGGAAAAATATTCCGGATGTTTCTAAACCCCTAGTGCAACAGCCCAAGAAGGGCCAAGGCTGTCGCCCGGCCGCTGCGTTCCCCACCTCTGCCCACTACAGGCGTCATTAGTGGGAGTGCAGTACTATAGGATCAGGGCCCCGAGCCCTTCCGGACAGTTATGCGGGTTCCCGACCTGGGGCAGCTACTTCTCCATCAAGTAGCTTCTCAGTTCGTCCCCCGGGACCTAACTAGGCTGAGTGCACCCCGTGCCAGACCTCCCAGAGGGGATAAAATCCCCATGCTGGTACAGGAGATCAAACCCGGGTTCTCCGCGTCAGAGGCAAGCGCGCTACAGAGGTGGTCTTTCCGGATGCTTAGATAATATAAATTATATGAATGTTCCATAAGAATTTGGCACCAAGTAGTTACATCCCCAAAAATATTTATGTGTAGAAGCTTTTCCACCCATTATCATATAACTTGTGTGCCTTTTCATATAAAAGTGATACTTCTATACACGTAGATAAATGACCTCAAAAAATTTGAATTTCATTAAATTCAAATCAGTCAACAGAATTAGTCATATTTGCACTTTCAGTGTTGTACGAGTATTCTCGATTGATTTCTGGTATCCAAAATAGACAAAATTAATGATGAATTAATAATTAATCACCATTCCATTGGATAGTTTTCTCTCGTAATAGAATTGGATTATATACTACATCAGTTAAAAGCGTTTCGGAAACTTTAAATGTGTTTTATATTTTGTAACTATGTGTAGTAAACATTTGCGTAAGGAAATCTGTAATACTTTAACGGAAACATGTGCGTTGGTTTATAACACAAGCACAAGCACAAGCACACGCACACACTGCTAGCAGCTGCCCTGTTCAACATTCAACAACTCACTCCTCTCTAAACAAGCTCAACTCGCTTCTCCCTTCGTCTCACCTCCTTTTATAGACAAGAATGACGTAGTACGGATCATTCTCGAAATTGATCTTTTTCTCAGCTAGAAGCCTCGGGAACGTTATCGAAACGCTTTCTTCTACCGCGCTCCATTGTTGTCAGTCAGGTATTCAAACGCAGTGCTGTGAGACAGCTTGACCTTGAGCTCCTCTGACATGGTACTACGGCCGGCGTCATAATAATTATAGTAACTACCTTTTAAGCGGAAATTACTTTAGTTTATTTTAAACAACAAAAATATTGATTGATACTATAATTAACATACTTCTGTTCATAATGGTACAATAATGTTACAAACTCATATAGCAAGTTCACATGGAAAAATACTCTTCTACTATTATACAATTACATGTGATATATTGGGATGCATAATAAAATGTGTATCTTGAAGTTTATTTGATGTAATTATTGTTTCATGTGCTACATATTTGCATATTTGGAAACTAACCAGGACATATGTAAAACTCGTTAAAATACATGATTTTTTACATGTGCGAGTAATTCGTTTTCAAAATAGTCCACAATAGCTAGTTCATTTGGGCACATATATTTGTCAAGGTACACACAAATTTATGAAAGGTTTAGAGGACTAATTTTTTTCCTTCGCGGTATCTCGTTACTAATAATTCTGAGTTTACTCTTTTAGTGTCCGTTCGGCATATTTCTTGTAACTAAATAATTATTCATAAGTTTGAAGTTATGATTGTACAAAAGGTATGGTGAATAAGGTTAAGTTAATAGACAACTAAGTTTTATATCAACTATACAGTTTTACAAAAGTGTATAATGTTTTAGAAGAAGCAATTGTGTGCTATATTTGTAATTGACACATTGTTTTCAGTTTGGTAAAGAGTATGCTTATCGAAATCGTTGCGAAATCGTTATTACGAACGTAAATTTGAAAAATCTACTATAACTATAGATGCTGCCATACGATAAATACACTTAGATCTCGTTCTCCTGGGCTGGGATCGAACTCTCAACAATGTAAACAGAAAACCAGCGTGCAACCAACTGCATCACCGAGTTCGAGAAACAGAGCGTTGGAAACGCCAATAAATTAATTTTTTATTCCCACCACCACAAACGTCACAGAAGCTCGGATTCTAAGGATTCCAAGGAACGACAACGTCGAGAGAATTTAATGAGGTGAATGTATTGTTCCGATCTTGGTTTGCTAAAATAAGAGAGAGAGAAAAAGAACAGAATACAAACTCTCGCTCCTGGACGGAAATGTGGTATTTGCCGGATATTTAATTTTGCTGCTTGCCTCACGCAAATAAGAAAAGAAACATTAATAATACTGCTGTACCGAACACAATTTCGCTCCAGAAGATACAGAATTAATGTTTTCTATATTGTTCACGATTTATTGCTGCAAATCTTGTAGATAATGGAAAACTATATGGGATGAGATATAAAATGCTGTGAAATTAAAGTTGGTAGATGATCTTTCCCGTTCCTTTTGTCTGATACCCCACTGCATCAGAAGAATAGAATTCATAAAGAAAATACAATGCTTGATCTTATATTTCATTGTAATGAAACACGCTTGCTCTATATCTAAGAATTATCATGACCATTCTTAGAAATGCTGTAATATATACGTTGTTCACTTTCTTATTTTCCTTTGTACATTGAGGTGGATTTGCTTCATGACTAAGGAATGGTAGAGTGGGGAAAGGAGAGAAAATAGAAGAAAAGAGGAGAGAAATGGAGAGAGAAGACGAGGGAATTTCTGTGTGTGCGTCTGTGTGTGTGTGCGTGTGTGTGCGTGCAAGCGTGTGTCTGTCCAGTGTGATTAAAAAAATTTTACAAAGTTTTAGGATGGGTTCCATACAATTGAACACGAAAAAGAGAAGTTCATATACACATAGGTCCAACAATGCTTTGCTTTCGCTTTCTTATTGATCTATAAATGTATTGCCCGCCTCTGTAGCGTGGTGGTAGCGTGTCTGCCTCACGTCCAAGAAGTTGAGTTCGAATCTCGCTTAGGGTGATCCAGATAAGGTTTCTTTACCGAGCTTTTCCTTTACCTTGAGAAGACGTATGTCGGGTAACTTAAAGCTCCGTGGACCTCGCGCTCATTTGAGCATCATTTTACATGAGTGGATAATGGCATATCTTGGACATATTAATTCATCCTGAATAAATACAGTGTAAACAATAAATAATCATATAAACGACACACTTCATCTTAGTGCATTCAGTAATACTAATTGTAAATTTATTAAGTCGTGCCTGTCATGGCAAGATAGGAAAACATAATCAGCGGATGGGGGGAAAACTGTTTAATCTCTAGAATTATTGATTACATCAAATTTTGTGGTGTTTTCAAGATAGCTTTGAGACAGAAGCAGCGACAAATTGTCTTTTTATTCTAGATAGATTTAACTACTGAAATTGACAATGCAATGAAAGAGCATTTAGCAAGTCATTCGTACATCCACAATTAGCTGTAGGATGGTACGGTATGTTGGAAACTTATGAAATCTTGAGGGAAAAAAAAACTGTAGCATGTAGGTGTATTTGTGCACGAGTCACTATCAAAACGTCGCATAATATAAAAAGTGCTATCAAATACAGCATGCATAGCGTGCCCAGGACTCAGGTAATCATTTATGCATTTGTTCACTATGATGCAAGAGCTAAAGATAGGCGCCCAGGTAATGTGAACCCGAATTATTCATAAGGCCACCCTCGAAGATCGTAATTCTTTACGAGACCAATCTTTGCAGAATGGAAGGCAATCACCGTTGTTGTAGATTACGTCAAAAACTGCAGAATTATACTTTAAACACTACTGTTATGTTGTGGCGCTGTGTAATACCAGCTGATTTTTGGGCTTTGAGTTCTTTTGTACACCACGTTCTCCTAAACGCATGCACCACCATCAGCGACGTGTGCTATAAACGAACCATGAACAAAACGGACCAGCATTAATTACTCGCCTCGCGTAATGTTTAGCATGATAACTAATGTACGTGTTGATGTGAATGTGAACAAGGAAATGAAAAGGAACAAAATGTTCCACACATGTTCATGTATAATCAACCTTGTTTAACATTCGGACAAAATGCATTGATGGTTTTATATTAATTAGAAGCTTTGTTTGTTTATTTGAATGCACCCACACGAGGGGGACACAGATTTCAGTTCATTAAATGCTATTAATGAATGGTGTTAAATACTGGTGTTACATTGATAGGACAAACGTTTTACAGTAATTTCATTGTGTAAACTTTTTCAATACAAGCTTTTTCTAAAACACTGAACTAACAGTGAAGAATGAATTTACAGTGGGAATTGAATGAGAAAATTGTGGAGTTGATTAATTGGTTTTACATGTTGCACATGAAAATGGAACAATCCAATTTTTATGGCACCAAATTTAACCCTGACCTTAAAATTATTCTGCTTCTAAAATAACAAAACTGACCACGTAGGATAATATTAATTTTCAGCAAATTCAAGTCCATTGTACACTACATAGTTCGCTGGGCCCTAAGCTTGAAAACACCACCACCACCACCACCGCCACCGCCACCGCCACCGCCACCGCCACCGCCACCGCCGCCACCACCACCGCCGCCACCACCACCACCACCGCCACCACCACCACCATCACCACCACCATCACCACCACCACTACCACCGCCACCATCACCACCAACACCACCACCACTACCACCGCCACCATCACCATCACCACCGCCACCATCACCACCAACACCACCACCACCACTACCACCGCCACCATCACCACCAACACCACCACCACCACTACCGCCACCACCACCACCACCATCACCACCACCATCACCACCACCACCACCATCACCACCAACACCACCACCACCACTACCACCGCCACCATCACCACCACCACCACCACCATCACCACCGCCACCACCACCACCACCATCACCACCACCACCACCATCACCACCAACACCACCACCACTACCACCGCCACCGCCACCGCCACCGCCGCCACCACCACCACCGCCGCCACCACCACCACCACCATCACCACCACCATCACCACCACCACCGCCACCGCCACCCCCATCACCACCACCACCGCTACCGCCACTGCCACCGCCACCACTACCACAAGCACCACCTTTACCCCACCACCACAACTACTACTATCTCCACTATTATAGACAACATCAACATCAACAAAACCAGCACTGCCATCACCATCACAACCACTACTGACGCTACCATTACCACCACTACCACCACCTCCATCATTACCAGCCCCACCATCATTAAAACTTCCATTACAAAACCCGTCACCGCAACCACATCTACCACTGGCATCACTATCAAGCCACCACAAAACCTTCATAACGACAACCACCATCACTAATATAAAAATGATTACTACCATCCTAAGACCACCTTCTTCACCACCACTACCGCGACAATTATTTATTTACCTATCATTTTCTTATCAAATTATTTATACTGTTTGATTTCAAGAGAAAAACACATTATACCTTCTCACTTGCATTTACAGAACGGATATTAAAATTTGAAAGAAACTGAACAAATTTTGTTTTATAAGGAAAACTTTAAAGCTTAACAATGAAGAGAAACAAGATTAAAGAAAATTAAGCTTTAAAATACTCTCTAGCAACATACTAGGGTGCTGTCGAATACCTTTATTAGTCAATGTTTGCTTAGGAAGCTTAAATTCACTTACTTCTATTGCTGTTTTGTAATACAAACATTGTATTGTTTTAGTAACCTGCGTGTATCTTCACTTGTATAATATTTGCCCCAACATTATGTTTCTGTTGACTGTGTCAAGAGTGTTCCCAAACTCATAATAGCTATATTGTGTTCTTATTCAATGTTGTTTTCCAATGGCCCGTTTGGTTAATAAATGTGTTGTGAGAAAATAGACAAATGTCAAATAGTAACACTGACGACACAATTACTCAGTACTTATAACTGCTTCGCTATGTTCCTTCACGACGCGACGACACACGCAGCTGACGCACACACAGGAAACCTAAGAACTAACTCCCCGACGACTCATATAGAAACTCACTCCTCTACTTGTTTCGTCTCCTTATATAGACAGCATGGCGTAACACGGTCCTTTCTCGAACTTCTAAAAGTACGTCGGCTACCGGACACTTCCCGAACAATCTGGAAAACCCTTTATGTTGCAGTTTGATTACTGTTAGTCATGTGTCTGCTCGCGTGAGATGGGAGCAAGTTCGGCCTTTGTAACGCGCCGCGCATTACAAAGCTGAGGCTGGCCGGCCCCGACGTTTAATTTGTTGTAAGTCGCTGCCGCCGCTACCGTGGGCCGCATCACAGTATTCTGACACAATCTCACTCTTCGAAATACAATTTGTTCCTCCAAAATTGGCCCATGTTCTTCTGTAATTGTAATATCCGTTATACTTCCTTTTTTTTAAGCTTAAAATGATGTGAGTACTAAGCTAGTTTTTTGAGATCAGATTTTTACTTTCTCTACTGGTAAGTATTCCACCCAAAAATTCGAAGTCGAGATTTCACCGGAAATACATGTTTTGAGGCCCCCTGAATCCAAAAAAAGCATTTTTAGAAAAAGGTCCGTGTGTGTGTCTGTGTGTCTGTCAGTCTGTCAGTCTGTCAGTCTGTCAGTCTGTGGACAGCATAGCTCAAAAACGAAAAGTCGGTTAAAAACCAAAGTTGGTATTTAAGTTTAATATCGTTCAAGGATGTGACACAAAGATTTTGAAGAAAATATCCCCACCCTAAACTATCCTTTACATGGAAAATTTTTCGAAAATTTTGATTTTCTTGAAAATGGCTCTAACGATTTTGATTAAAATGTCATATGTTTGAGATATTTTTATGACAAATGAAATGTATATCTTGAATTTTCTGGCTATAGCCCCTGTAGTCGTATTTACTCTGGACGACTTTGCATAACTGGTAAACCGTTAGATAGACCAAATTATACTATACAAAAAATGTAGATCTTGCTAAAATACACAATTTATGTCTCAATAAACTTTCTTGTAGGGTGAACCATTTCGAAGATATGCCTTGTTATGTGTGTGAGTTTCGGAAAACTTGGAACCTTCGTGAAATGGGTCATCGTTGTTCATTTTTTTATATGTTACGTGTACAAAGAGAACGGAATCTCAAAGCTTTAAAAGATTTGACTATCGCACAAAGCCTACTGTATTCCAATATTCCCCTTGCACCTACAAGGAAATGAGCAATAAGATAATTTGTACAAATGTTTATTTTAACTAACACGAAGAAGATATAGGAATAAGAGTTTGTAAGAATGGTTAGTACAAGAGTAGAGAAAGTCATGTGAGTGCAACACATCAGATTTTTTTTCCAGGATAATGCGTTTAAAAGTTTTGTTTTAAATTCGCCTTTTCCTGCTGCTGTTAATGGTATTTTTATAAAATCTCTCAAAGCTAATTTTTGTTTAGGTAGAATTTAATCCACATTACTCCCTTTATAAATTGCAGTGTGTTATAATCCATGCATACGATTAATTGCTGAGGCATTTGCTGTTAAACCACACATTACTGTCGGCTGATTCAAGCAGCACTTTGTATAATATAAGGATTATGAGTTTGTCCCTCACTGTCACAAGGAGATTAATGCCCGGCCGTGGGATAAAGCGTTTTATATTTTCCAGCCGAGAAGAACCCAATAGAGGCATGTTTAGTCACGTCTCAATTTGTTTAAGACAAACACGGTGCTTCCAAGCGACTTTCATTCCCAGCCCATGTTGTTATTCGCTTATCTGCGTTGCGTCCTTTCTCTTATGGAAGAATACTTTACATGACGTATTAAAGATTAATGACTCAATTTAGAAGCTCCTTCACTCTATTCTATGATATTCTATTTTGCATGCGTTTAAGTGTTAGGAATGCAAAAGGGGCGATAAAACAGTACGAGGGAGGTTTAAATTAAAAGTGGGAATATTTCAAAAAGAATTAATCAATGTGCAATTTGAAATAAATTGAGTAAATTATCTTCTACCTACCGTACAACTCCAATTGTCCAAATTTCATCTATCCAGATCACTAATTAATTGAATCGCTTTCTGAAAAAAGAATTTCTAAGCCTAAAGTTACTTTGTTAAACTTGCACGGCCGTCAAGGTCAAGCTTCTACGCACCACTCCCGCTAGCAAACATGTGACTAACAACATCAAGCGCCAACATAAAGTATTTTCCAGAGTATTCGAGAAGTATCCGTCAGTCGGCGTCTTGTAGGGCAGCGATGTCCAACGTTTCTGAAAGAGGGGAAATTAGGTTTACCTCATTCTACTATACGTGGATTTTACCTCTCTTTAACCCCTGCTGTGGATTCTGCTGTAGTTGCGGGTTGGTTATATGTACGTTACGTTTGATTTAAGAAAGTAGTTTCATGCGATAAACTTCACTATTTGGCGATAAAGTCGAAGCGCATAGCTTTAGACGAGTGATCGTCGCGTAGTTTATTACGATACAGACTTAATATAGTTCAATTTGGAGAAGCTGTTCCCAAATATACTATACGTTTTGAGGCCCCCCTCAATCCGAAAAAAGGCAATTTTAGAAAAAGTTCCGTGTGTATGTGTCAGTTAGAATCCAAATTTGGCATTTATGTTTAATATCCTTTAACGATCCTACAGCTTAAACTACCATTACATAAACAATTTTCCGAAAATTTTGATTTTGGTGAAAATGGTTACAACGATTTTTATTAAAATGCCATATGTTTAAGATATTTTTATGAATGATGAAACGTATATTTTGAATTTTCTGGCTATAGCCTGTATAACTGGCTATATACTCTGGATAACTAGTAAGAGGTGGACCAAATCTCACTATACAAAAAATTATGTGCATTTTTGTAAGAGGAAACCATTTCGGAGATATTCCTTCTTAGTTTTGTGAGATTTGGAAAAGTTCAACTTTCGTCAAATGGAAGATCGTTATTCATTTGTTTATATCTTTGCCGTGCAAAGAGAACGGAATCTCCAAACTTTAAAAGATTTGACTGTCACTCAAAGCCTACTGTATTCTCATATTCCCCTTGTACCTGCAAGGAAATCAGTAATAAGATAATTTCTGCAAACGTATATCTCAACTAGCAGGAAGAAGATATAAAAATAAGGGTTTGTAAGAATGGTAAGTATACAACAGTAGAGAATGTAATGTGAGTGAAACACATCAGACTTTTTATTGCTATATTATGTTGGCATCTAGCAATAAAATAAGACTATTGGTGGCCATTTATATTACAAATCTATCAATTTATTTCAGTATTGTTGTAATTTCTTTCCCATTTTTTTTTTTTTTTTTTTTTTTTTTTTTTTAAATCAAGGTGCCCTAGTATAGCCCCTTCATCACACACACACACGTATCAACCCTAGTAATTATTTTACGTGGGTCATCCCCATCCTTTACTACAGTGACATTGCTTATTTTAAGGTGCCTATGACAGGGGTACACAAACTGGTTCAGGAAGTACAAGAAATGTGGCATATTTAGCAAAATAATTCATGCAATAGAGGGCTAACTAAGGTTTTTACATTATAAGTTTATTGTAATTATTTATGTATCGATCATTTTCTTATGAAATTATTTATGCTAAGTTTGATTTCAAGAGAAAAAACACATTATACCTTCTCACTTGCATTTAGGAAACGGATATTAAAATTTGAAAGAAACTGAACAAATTTTGTTTTACACTTTAAAGCTTAACAATGAAGAGAAACAAGATGAAAGAAAATTAAGCTTTAAAATACGATATGCTACTTGTGTACATTTGCGGTTTTCTATTTAAGTGCCATGTTCATTCATGCAACAATCAGAGAAACAAAACCGCAATTGTGTCTTAATTTGAAAATATCGAAACTCTTTCTGATACATGTTAAAAGTAACTGAATTATTCTAAACTCCATTTAAAGTTCGAAATCGAATGTACCACCAAAATGAAATTGTAATTATAAAATACCTGCAGCATATCATTTTGCTTTGCTTTGCTGAAGTCTAACTTAGGCTTAATTACATGCCAATTTTCTTTGTAGAAAAAATTCTTTCCTTCCTTCTGGGAAGGAGTACGCAGTGGTGTTCTAGGAATGCAGCCTTTGAAAGCTCTTGAAAAATAAATATAATTTAGAGAAGGCTATTACACAAATGCAAATAAAAAGAAGAACCACTTTATGCAACAAAATTAAGCAACTGTTTGGAGAGAGTAGCTGACGTTAAAGGGTCTCAAGGCGTCGTGAATTAATGTTTTATTTCACACCAAAATAAAACAGCACAAAGAAAAATCGAGCCAAAAAGATAAAAGGCATTATGAGCTGCAAACGAAAAAAGCATCTGTTAGAGACACCTGGCTGTAAACGGAGTTGTTATTATGGTGCTAGAACAAACTAAATTACTGTGCTTCAAAATAAAACAAGAAATGAATAGTATGGAAATATTTCTTTCCCCATCAAAGGACGTAAAAGAGTAAACCAATAAATGTTTGTGCAAAGTAATGAAGGATTCTGGATTTTCATCTTACGTGCTGTTACGGTGACTTTCTAAGTGAAGAATAATCTTTAAATTGCTCATTCTGACCGAACGAGATGACTCCGCTGTGACTTATGAGGCTCGTATCCGGCAAGTCCTGGATTCGATTCATTTTCTTGCATTAAAAATTTGTACATTAGAGTTTGGTTCAGTTATTTCCAGAATTTCAACAGCGTATCCGAAATATTGTAGTTCTATACACATCAATTTAAGTGGCATTCGGGCAGTCGTCCAATGTAATTGACAATGATACGCCTACTAATTACAAAGATACATAAGCATTATCAGGATAATTAGACGTTCAGATAATCTTGTATAGAATAATGTGATTTTCAGCAAGGTACTCTTTAGCAGAAAGTATAGAACGCATTGGAATTGTCAAATTTTCCCTTATGATCATTACCAAGAGCACTTGATATGTTTTCATAGTATACGCCTTTTGTTTATTTTAGTTCCTATACAACCATAGCTTCGTCTTTTAGACTTAATCCATGTAATAATGCTTTCAATAGGCTCTATATGAACTCGCATGGATTTTTGTTTTCTCTACTAGTTACAGTAAATAAGAGAAATATTTGGATGTCAAGATTTCACCAGAAATACACCTTTTGGGGTACTCCGAATGAAAAAGATCATTTTAGAAAAAAGGTTCTTGTGTGTGAGCGTGTGTGTGGGTGTGTCTATAAACAGCATAACTAAAAAACGAAAAGTCGGTTAAAAACTAAAGTTGGTATTTAAGTTTAGCATCCATCAGTGATTCAGTGATTTGATTCTCTCAAAAATGGCTACAACGATTTTGACTAAAGTGCTATATGCTTAAGATATTTTTACGGTAAATGAAAGGTACATTTTAATTTTCTGCAAATAGCCTAAACCGTAAGAGATGCATCAAGTCTTAGTATATGAAAATGTAGATCTCATTAAACCACACAAATTGCATCAAAGTGCATATTTTTGTGGAGCGTATCATTTCGGAGATATTTCTTATTTGTGTGAGTTTTGCAATAATTAAACTTTTCTGAAATGGAAGGTCATTATTCACTTTTATTCTCTTTTGGAGCGGTTACTATATGCGGCTCCACAGGCAGTGAAATGGTGATACATGAAATGAAGATTGAACACCAGTGGCGGGGGAAAGAGGTAAATCCGGAGAAAATCAGCCCTTCACCGCTTTGTCCATAGCAAATCCCACATGCGGTCACCTGGGTTCGAACCCGGTCCGCGTTGGTGAGAGGTGAATGGTATAACGACTTGGTGACGGCGCTGCCTGTTTTGACACGCAAAGAAAACGGAATATCAGAGTTTTAAAGGATTTGACTATCGCTCAAATCCTAGTGTTTCCCATACTCCCCTTGCACCTATACGAAAATCGGCAGTTAGATAATTTCTGCGAATGCTTTCCTCGGCTAAAACGAAGAAGATAGAGGAATAAGACCTTTTAAAAATGGTTAGTACAGGAGTAGAGAAAGTTATGTCAGTGCAACACATCAGATCTTTAGTTTAGCAGCTTATTGCTGCATAGTCATATTCGTCTTCTCTCATGTACAAAATGGATTGTTTCACATTTAAAAAGAGCCACCTGGCAGAATTATACTGGCGTGTTCTTCGTTTACATGTAGGCATATGCACCGGGGTGCTGCTAACAGACTCTCTGCACGTTTTTGTGCTTGTTATTTCCTTTGTTGTATACTGCACATACTATATTCCATTTGTCACATTAGATGTACCCAGTCAGCACACTAAAAGGTTTGTTTTTACAGCGAGAGAGTCCAAAAATGTCCTGCAGGGTCTCCCGTGCACACCCATTATCTTCGGTGGCATTCCTGCAAAGCAGAAACGCGATTGGGTAACATACTTTTTTTTTTTCTGTGCGACCTTTTTCCGTAACGCCATCTCAAAAGAGTAGAAAAAGACCTGAATGATGTAGAAAACAGAGAGGTTACGAATGGGTCCAAAACTTAGAGATTTCATCTCAAACTACATAATTTTTGATAAAGAAATTACTTTATAAAACGATTTGTGTATTAGCTCACGGTATATCTAGTACTATTTAGTGCACCAAATTTCGCAAAATATGCCTAAACATTTTCCAGAAAATAAGACGCACGGAACGTAATCTGGTTCCGAAACAAATAAAAAATCTGATGTCTTGCACTCACATGACTTTCTCTACTCTAGTCCTAACCATTCACACAGACTCTTATTCCTATATCTTCTTCTTGTTAGTGAGATAAACATTTGTAAAAATTATCGTATTATTTACTTGTAGCTTGTAGGTGTAAGAGGAATATTATAATACAGGAAGCTTTGTGCGATAGTCAAATCTTTTAAAGCTTTGAGCTTCCGTTCTCTTTGCACGCTTGACAAATACAAAAATGAACAACGATGTTCCATTTCACGAAAGTTTTAAGTTTTCCGAAACTGACACAAATAATAAGAAATATCTCCGAAATAGTTCTAAAAAAAAAAAAAAAAAATACACACATAAATAATTGTGTACATTTTTTGAACAGTAAGATTTTGTCTATCTCTTACAGTTTATGAGTTATTCAAAACTCATCAAGAGTAAACCCGATTACATGGGCTATAGCCAGAAATTCAAAATATACATTTTACTTTTCATAAAAATAGCTTAAACATATGGCATTTTCAAGGAAATCAAAATTTTCTAAAAGGTTCCATGTAAATGGTAGTTTAGGGTGGAGTAATTTCTTCAAAATCTTCATGTCGCATCCTTGAAAGACATTAAACTTAAATACCAACTTTGGTTTTTTACCGACTTTTCGTTTTTGAGTTATGCTGTCCACAGACTGAGACACAGAGAGACTGACACACACACGGACCTTTTTCTAAAAATGCTTTTTTTTTTTTGGGATTCAGGGGGCCTCAAAACATATATTTCCGGTGAAATGTGGACATCGAATTTTTGGGTGGAATACAATACTTTCCCTTAGTTACCAGTAGAGAAAGTAAAAATATCAGAACTTTTAATCTAATTTTAAAACAAATTACACTTATTCTTAGAAGGTTACTACAGGCCCTATAAACAATAAGGACTACACTACCTCCGTGGTCGAATAGTCAGCAGACTTCTCACCCGAAGGAAAAGAGTTTAATTTCCTGCTGCTGGCTGCTCGGAAGATATGGGAAATGAAATGTATCCATCTCTTGAAATTTCTTGGAATGGCCCCTCAAGTCCATTTCATCCTAAGTGGCTTTTGTACAACTGGCAACGCAAAATCTTACTACACAAAAAATTGTAGATCTCGTTAAAGCACACCTTATGTCAAGTACTTTTTGTGCATTAAACCAATTTCAAAGCCGTTACAAAACCAGAGCTCTTAAAAGATTTGACTAGTGCTTAGGCATACTGTGTTTCCATATTCACCTTGTTCCTACAAGAACATTAGTAATATCATAATTTCTGCAACTATTTATATCCATCAACATGAAGACCCAGCGAAAGCCTTTGTGAGAATAGTATAACACATCATAATTTTCAAAATATAAAGGACATCGTTGCAATTTTTAGGAATATTGCTATTGTGTTCTTGCGATAAAGTACAGTTCATAATTGAAGCTCTTCCATTCTGATTTGAATGAAACCTAAGCCAGCTGGGCAACAAGACGATTTCTAGACTTGCAATAACCTAAAAACTAAACAACGAATTCCACGGCGCAATAGCATGATGACAGCCAAGGTCTACCGCCCGACCGCTGCGTCCTCCGTCTCAAACCACAACGGATGAGTTGAGGATGTGTAGTATCAGAAGATTGGGGAGATGGTTAACACCCCATGTCCCTCTCGGCTGGTGAATTCACAACCTGGAGTCTCTATTTTCCCTCAAGTCAGCAAGAGAAAATCCCCACGTCGATACCGGGAATCAAACCATTGCCTCCCATTTGATAAGTAACTGGCTACCACCATGTTAAAGAAACGACCTTTTCGTAATCTAACCTGTATATTACGTGAGACCTTGATAATGGACAAAACAAAGTAACATTCTGTTATGTCTAACAAATTCATCATCGTTGTCATCGTCATCGTCATTATCCTCATCAGCATCATCATCATCTCTTCATCGTTTAGGAGAATTCTCCTGTTCCGGCCTCATATTTCTTCCCATCTTTTTATTGGCCTGAAACTAGAAGGTTTATATTTGTAAGGTTGCAATAGAGTGCGAGAGTTATCCATTCTTTGCAAATGACCTTTCCAATTTTCTCTGTTTACTTGTATCTTTTCTTTTAACGAAAGTGTGTAATTCTTTTCTTATTTCTTCATTTCTAATATGATCTTATCTTGTACATCCTTTTACTGTTCGGAGATATTTCAATTCTGCCGCTTGCACTTGGCTCCAAACTTTCTTTTTAAGTGTCCATGTCTCCGATCCATACTGTAAAACCGGAACATCCATTGTCTTATAAAATTTTAAATTTGTATCCTTTCGGGTTCCCATTTTCAAGGCACGAGCTATTACTCCACAAATAAATTGGAATTTACTCACTTTATTACTTATTTCTTCGCTGTTTATTCTAAATGTCACATTACAACCCAAGTAATTAAATGTTCCTGCCTGCTCTAATACTTTATTATTTAACAGTATCTTTGATATTATTTGTTTTACTATAAATAACATGATCTTTGATTTTTCAACTGATATTTAAACCAAAATGCTGATTTAAGTTTTGTAATTTTACATACTCATTTGCATCTTATGCTCTCCGTGTTGTATTAATATCATGTCATCCACAAAGAGTACCATATTTAATGCATTATTTTTATTTATTTTTATCTCTAATGGTATTTAGAGCCATATCCTTATCCTTAACAAATTTTGAGCTATATCTAGCATTTTGTGCTAGCCATGTTACATCACGGTTCGCTACACACAGCTCTATGTAAGTTTGTTGTTCCTTGCTTGTAGACGTCTGACTTCTGAAGTAATTAATAGAATATTGTCATACCCAGAACTCCTCTTCTGGAAATTTTATTCTTCTCGGAAGAAACATTGTTTTGTCGACATCGTTTTCTTCAGAAGATGAATTAAATAATACCCTTATAGAAAATGTTGTTCCAAGAATACTTTAACCTGTGAAAATGTCTGGGTCAGTAAACATTTCTACTAGTTGGAAGAAATGCCCATGCCAGGAGGTGGGGAAGTGACAGAGGAGTAGGAACGTTCCAGATTACCGTATTTGCTGGAGCGTAGTGTAATTTTGGAGTGATCGTTTCTGCTCGAAGTGGCACAGAAGACAGGCAGTTATATCAGGAAAGGAGGAAGAGAATGAAAAATAATAAAAGGTGGAATGAAGGAGAGAAGTGAACCTGCCAAAGCCATCTGTTCTTTTCGCGAACTGTGTGGGAAGGAGGGGGGTTATTATGTAATAACAGTAACTTCCCTTGAAGACACCAGTCAACAGATCCCAGCAAATATGAGAAGGTGAGTCCTCCTCCTCACTTCTGTGAAGGGTTCTGTCTGTGGATGACTGCCTCGGAGAGATAAAAACGACAGTCTGAGGAACAAGAGAAACTGTTGTTATTCAGATGTCCAGTGAGAAAGACAGAGAACGGGCGAGGAGGAAGGAACAATCGAAGACAACTGCGGTAATAGATTACCTACCTATATATCGAGCAGGCGGCAGTGCATGTCGCTCGTATTCCGGATGTTGCAGGTTCGATTCCCGCCGACCGCGCACTCTGACTTGGGTTTTGTTTTGGTGATTTCCTCCATGTCACTTAGGCATATGATACATGTTTATCCTCATAGCAGGGCTTTCCTATCTCTTATTTCCTGTCCCCCATCATTTCTCTCTCATTATTTAAGGGTTCAAGGACCTGATCATAATGTACGGTGCGTTGTGGCTGGGCGCTTTGTACGAGGTTTAAGTTGGCACGTTCGACACTATCCTTGTCTAGCATGGACTGTGGGTTTCTGTTTACGCAATACCTGCGGTGGTATGAGGGTATCAGTGGTGTTCCAACTCTTGCAAGCGAAGTATCAGTTGTCAACGTGAGAATAATGAAGGATAGCCCGTCACTGGTGTATCTACCCTAGTTGGCTCGTCCTAAGAGTGAAGCGGCTTAGAAAGAGATGAATAATACCTATTTCTTTTTTTCTCTTTCTAATAAGTAGGTCCCAAGTTAAACCTCGTCTCCTATAGCGTCATTGAGCATTGCCGATTCGATGTGGATATTATGGAGAGGCTACTGGGGGATGGAGGGGGGGGGGGGGTTCGTTGAGCAGTATACGAGCGACATCGGAGATCTATCTGAAATCGTTAGGGATCCCGTCTATACTTGCACCCATTGTCATCTGGATCTGGCCTCCCTCCCCGGAATCATGGTCAAAATAATAATTAAAATGCCCTAAGCCGCAACTGCGGTGCCCTGCCAGCTTTGTGAATGTATACTAATATTATACAGGGATGAAGTATTTATTACCCCTCAATCCCACTGAGCGATGGGGAGGACGTCAGAGAAGACTTCTCGCGAGGTGTGAGATAACTCCACAGGCGGGAGGTAGAGTATTTAGGTAGTCTCTGATAACGTCATGACGGGCATTAAGTCCTGGTTCACTGCAACATGATTACCTTGGATTGGTAGATATCTACAGAGGTATTTAGACATGGCGAATAACTTTCATTTCGTTTTATATGTCAAAGGTTTCTGCATTATTTTAAAGTTATAATATTAAATAAATATGACATCAAGCAGAGACTTTGGCGTAAGCTTTCACCTACTTGCACTATGTAATAGAGCACTTCCACAGCTTGAACGACTGACGATGGGAAGTTGAAGTCAGAACGTTCCGTAATGTCTCACACACTTTTGCGTGAATACCAATGGTTTTGCACTTGCCATTAAGAATACCTGGGGTTTCTACTGAAATAGAATTATAAGGGACAAAGGAGAGGATTAATCATACAAATAGATCATTGTACAATAATTGTTGTATAAAGGACAGGGAGAGATATGTTAATTAATTTGCCATTTGAATTTAAAAATTAACTGTGTAAAGTCGGGAAAACCAGCTATTAAATTATATTAATGTGTACGACGGAAGCTGTTAAAATCCGTCACGTGCATTCAAAATCAAAGTCAACCACAAAAAGAATAGTGGATCTAAAAGCTAGAGTAAGAATAGCTTACGACCAATCATATAGGCATATAAGCAACAGGATCCTGATAAGTCATACCACTAATACTCGTATTTAAATTTTACTCAATCGTGCATGTTTTGCACCATCTGATTACGAGTAAATAAGCTAAACGTTTAATAGAGGCTTAAAACCGCCTTCAGAGCAGCAGGTTTTCTATGAGGAATCATCTATCGGTCCAGGATAAAACTATGTTAATTTTGTATCAAATGACGTACTAAAATCGTTGAACATCTGATTATTATTAGGTGAGTGATATAATGTCTATAATATTGTCACCGCGCCCGCCGCATCTGATTGCCTGTACTGGGGAGGGGGGACCCAGCCAGTCGCCTACCTGGCCTAAAGACCAGCCCTGAGGAGGGAGCAGTGTCACCCATCGCATTACTGTCGGCACTACCGCAAAGGAGCCGAAGGAAAGAGACAGAGAATGGCCGCATTGTTGGGCGCTTGCCGAAAGAAAGGGATAGAGACTTCTGGAATTGTCTGCTTTGTATTTGACCGCAATAATAACTGAACTTTCCTGAATTTCGAGAACAGTGCCTGGGAGATATAAATAGCGGTAAAGTGTGAGAAGGAGTAGTTCTTTGTGTTACGAATTCGGAGCCGTGCTGTTGGTGAATCGGAAAAGACTTTCTTGCTGTTGCAACGAGTGTACGAAGTGACTGTTTACGGAAATAAAAGTGTTTCTTTATCTCGACTACATCTGTCTTCTTTACTTTACACCCACCAAAGTCACACTGGTGTCAGAAGTGGGATTAGACGATGGAGGCTACATTGGTGAGCTTTTTACAAGAGCTGAAAGCAGAGATGAAGACGGCAAACGACAACCTCGCTGCCGAGCTGAAAGAGATGACGGAGCTATCGGCGAAGATTGACGGGGGACTCGTCGTCGTGACGGAAGGAGCGAAAGTACTCGGCGAACTGGTTGATGTGAGGGAAGACGTGGAACAACTCGGCGAACTGATTGGCGTGACCGAAGACGTGGAAGAACTCGGCGAAAAGGTGGAAGACCTCTGCCAGCATGTGGACGTCGTGGAGGACGACGGGGAACGTCTTGGCGTCCGTAGTAAGAGTTGACGAGAGCGTCAAAGTACTGGATGCCAGGGGCACACGGAATAGCGCGGACCCGGGGAGGGAGCACCTAGTGGCCGAGGCGACAGTTGCGCCCGTTTCAGATAACGAAAGTGTACGTCTCGGGGAAGACAAAGGGGCAGTTCAGGGACGTCGTCGAGGATCCCCTGGAGGAGTGTGTCGGGTACGTAACCAACCAGGATATGACGTGGAGGACGATCAGCAGGGAAGCGCATAAGCAAACGAGCAACACGCGAGAACCGACTCGGCGTGGGACATGGGGGGACCGTCGGAGCCATCCAATCACCTGACGCATAGTGCCGTGAACGGAAGAATGACGGACATCATCGTGGACGGCAGGACACAGGAGAGGCCGTGCCGAGCACGAGTGAACACGAGTGCAGCGGTGGCCGTGACTCGCGCGGATGTGGCGGGGGTTGTTGCCGGACCCATCGGAAGTAAGGTGGCTGCGAAGGTGCGCCAGAGAGGTCGGCGGACATGGTACTCAGTGAGCCGTTTCCAAGTGCGCAGGATGGCCCGTCAACACACCAGAAAGAAGGGCAACTGGACGAGAGACCGTCAAGACCGGCGGTACTGTTGCGGAATTTCGAAGCAGGATGGCATACATCGTCCTACCCGGACCAAGGGACACCATCCAACAGCGATACCTAGGATCGTGCCTCCTGGAGAAGAGGTCCGATGGGTTAGTCCACCGGTGCGCAAGGGAGATGCTGCAGAGAAAAGCTGGTCGGGACGACCGCCGCATCTGATTGCCGCACTGGGGAGGGGGGACCCAGCCAGTCGCCTACCTGGTCTAACGACCAGCCTTGAGGAGGGAGCAGTGTCGCCCATCGCATTATTGTCGGCACTACCGCAAAGGAGCCGAAGGAAAGAGACAGAGAATGGCCGCATTGTTGGGCGCTTGCCGAAAGAGAGAAAGGGATAGAGACTTCTGGAATTGTCTGCTTTGTATTTGACCGCAATAATAACTGAACTTTCCTGAAGTTTCGAGAACAGTGCCTGGGAGATATAAATAGCGGTAAAGTGTGAGAAGGAGTAGTTCTTTGTGTTACGAATTCGGAGCCGTGCTGTTGGTGAATCGGAAAAGACTTTCTTGCTGTTGCAACGAGTGTACAAAGTGACTGTTTACGGAAATAAAAGTGTTTCTTTATCTCGACTACATGTCTTCTTTACTTTACACCCACCAAAGTCACAATATTAAGATTTGGAAACGTGGGCCTTGGTGCTTCAAAATTATTAGTGTAAGTGTTCTTCCTTGTATTAATTACTACTTTCAACTTTGGGTAGCGTATTTTGAAACAAATTATTTTGTAAGTGAATTTTACAAGTAAGATAAACTAAAACAATTAATTTGTGGCAATTTCATTTAAATAATTTCAATTCCTTAAGTTTTAATCCCCTCTTGATCACATCACCCCAAAAACAACTAATGGCATTATGATTACTATTTATTATTATTATTATGATTACTATTTATCATTTTATTATTATTATTATTATTATTATTATTATTATTATTATTATTATTATTATTAGTAGTAGTAGTAGTAGTAGTGGTAATAGTATTATTATTATTATTATTATTATTATTATTATTATTATTATTATTATTATTATTATTATTATTATTATTATTATTATTATTATTATTATTATTATTATTATTATTATTATTATTATTATTATTATTATTATTATTATTATTATTATTATTATTATTATTATTATTATTATTATTATTATTATTATTATTATTATTATTATTATTATTATTATTATTATTATTATTATTATTATTATTATTATTATTATTACTATTATTATTACTATTATTATTACTATTATTCTTATTATTATTCTTATTATTATTCTTATTCTTATTATTCTTATTCTTATTATTCTTATTCTTATTATTCTTATTCTTATTATTCTTATTCTTATTATTATTATTCTTATTATTATTATTCTTATTATTATTATTCTTATTATTATTATTCTTATTATTATTATTCTTATTATTATTATTCTTATTATTATTATTCTTATTATTATTATTCTTATTATTATTATTATTCTTATTATTATTATTCTTATTATTATTATTCTTATTATTATTATTCTTATTATTATTATTATTATTATTATTATTATTATTATTATTATTATTATTATTATTATTATTATTATTATTGTTATTGTTATTGTTATTGTTATTGTTATTGTTATTGTTATTGTTATTGTTATTGTTATTGTTATTGTTATTGTTATTGTTATTGTTATTGTTATTGTTATTGTTATTGTTATTGTTATTGTTATTGTTATTGTTATTGTTATTGTTATTATTATTATTATTATTATTATTATTATTATTATTATTATTATTATTATTATTATTATTATTATTATTATTATTATTATTATTATTATTATTATTATTATTATTATTATTATTATTATTATTATTATTATTATTATTATTATTATTATTATTATTATTATTATTATTATTATTATTATTATTATTATTATTATTATTCAAAGTTCTAAGGCTTTCACGGCCGGTGTCAATACTAGATGCAATAATATTAACCGGGCTTGTGGGCCGTGGTCTATTGGGTTCCTTCTTCTTCCCAAACGTTTCGTCTGCGACTACGGCAGACATCTTCAGTGGCGGCGAGGTCGAAGTTTCCTAGTGGAGATCTCAGCACCGACTGTGCTGGTCACCACCAGAGGTGCGGTATTTATGTGCTTTAAGCGTGCTATGATTAAAACTCTGGAAGACCGAGCTACACGCATTTGCGAACCACAAGTTCTACAGCAGGAATTTCAACACTTAGAGTCAGCGCTCCACTCTAATGGCTACGCAAAACGAGAAATTAAGAGAGCATTACATCCTAGTAAAGGTCCCAACATCACAGAAACAGCCGCAAACAATAGGAAGGGCAAGGCCTTTTTACCGTACATCAGATCAGTCACAGACCGCATAGGCAAACTACTTAAACGCCACAACATTGACACCGTCTACAAGCCCACTAAACAGATTTGTAACATACTCCGTTCCGCCAAAGACCCCAGGGATCCTCTATCCACCGCAGGAGTATATAGAATACCTTGTACGTGTGGCAAGGTGTACATCGGAACCACACACGTAGTATAAAAACCCGCATTGAAGAACACAGAAGAAATTGTCGCTTTGGGTCAAACTGAAAAATCAGTAATTGCTGAACATGCCATACTCGAAGAAGGTAAACACATCCAATATGGTAACACAGATATTCTGGCATCTACATCCCACTATTATTCTCGCTTATTCCGTGAAGCCATTGAAATACACAAGCACAAAAATAATATCAATCGCAAAGAAGAAGGACTTTAACTCAACAGAATATGGCAAACAGCGTTAACAAAAACAAGCGTAGGTTAGCCGGTTGTTGGCGGGCCGATTGCCGCGCTCGGAATCACTCGCGCTCCCTACTGCTGTTCACTTACATGCGACCGCTCTACCTGCTCTCTCTCTCTCTCTGTCGACTCCATGAACCTGAACTTTAAAAAAAAAAAAAAAAAAAAAAAAAAAAAAAAAAAAAAAAAAAATTCTGTGCTGGTCACTTTTTTTTTTTAAAAAGGGTAACGTGGGGTCCGGTACCGCATACCTAATTCACACATTCAGAACTTTGACTGGTCACCACCAGAGGTGCGGTATTTATGTCGGCGGCTGGAGGGGAAGTACGTTGTGATAGGTCCGGGTGGCCAGTGGGCTGGACTTGTACCAGTGGAGTACTACAAGGAGCTGGCGTCTGATTGGCTGGAGAGGGGTTCTTTAACCCCCCTCCCCAGCCAATCAGACGCCAGCTCCTTGTAGTACTCCACTGGTACAAGTCCAGATCCTGGACTCCTGGACTCCAGACCTATCACAACGTACTTCAAGAGCCAAGAGAGCCAAGAGCCAAATCAGGTCGCTCGGGTTTACCCGAGCGGGATATATGCCCACGGTACCTATCCATTTAGTATGGATTTACCCGTGAGGTATGAAAGATGTAGTCATTGTACAAGCTATTTTTGTCAGTGTCAGCCAATGGTGATGATTGGTTACTCTCTCTTGCTATAGACTAGGGACATGAGTGCCAGTTAGAATGTTTACCCATCCTGGGGCACCCATGCCCCTCTGCTCACTTAGCAAAGGTCAGCTTGTCTAACCAGCAGGTCAAGCAGTGTCAAATTAGCGAGAAACCGAATGCATTGGAATGTTTGGTGAAATGAGGAAGCAGCGAAGCTAATTAGCCCAAGACATCCTTGGGTAAACGATAGCTTTTGCGCCTCCTGGGAAGATGGTGATCATATTGTCCCAGGGTATTTACCAGCTGGTTAGGGTGTGGCGTAAGTTTCGCATACATAGAGCGGGCTCTATCTCGCACAACATCCACAATATATGGAATGCCAGAATGAGTATGGAGAATATGGGAAGAAAATCTACGGTCAGTATCGTAGATCATCCTAAGGGCCCTGTTCTGCACGACTTGCAGTCTGCGGATGGTGGTTTGAGCCACGAATCCCCATGCCTCGCATCCATACAGGATCAGGGGAGGGATGATCGCACGATAAATGCGTAATTTAAGTCGTGTAGGCATAGTAGACCTAAAGATGGGATAGAGCTTTCCCAGAGCTCCGTGACCTTGGGCAGCTTTAGCTGTGACATGTTTGGTGAAGGTAAGTCCTCGGTCTAGTTGTACACCAAGGTACTTGGCTGTGTTGACCCAAGGGATTCTCCTCTGACCAAGTGTCAGGTCCCTTTCTGGTCTCCAGGAATGAATTTTGCCTAACACAAAAGCAGAGCTTTTCTGTGGACTGATTCCCATTCTCCACTTTTCACTCCAACTCTCAATGGCATCTAGGTGTCTTTGCAATGGGGGAAGGCAGTAACGTAGATTTTTGTTACGGGCCAGTATGAGGACGTCATCGGCATATTGGCACGTAACAGTGCTGGGTTCAACGGGGAAGTCAGACATGTATGCGGCAAAGAGCAGTGGCGATAGAACACTACCTTCCGGTACTCCGGCCGCTATTGGTCTGATAGTTGATAACCTGCCCTCCACTCGCACCCTGAAAGTGCGGTCACGAAGGAAACTGGCTATGAGGGTCAGGTAGGGGGAGGGGAGATTTGCATCTCTAAGTTTGTACAGTAGGCCCTGGTGCCATGTTGTTGCAAAGGCCTTATCCACATCCAGAAGTACTGCGACAGTTTTGAAGTTTTCCTGGAAACCCAGGGCAGCCCTCTCAACAAGACGCAGGAGCTGTAAGGTAGTGGAATGGCCTTGACGGAATCCGAACTGATGATCCGGAATGAGCCTTTTTTCCTCAAATAGAGGAGTTAGACGGGACAGTAGAAGTTTTTCAAAAATTTTCGAAATTATTGGGAGTAGACTAATAGAACGGTAACTTGATGGAAACTTGGGATCCTTGCCTGGTTTCAATATGCAAATCATCCTCGCTTCCTTCCAAGCAGTAGGGAAGTGTCGGAGATACAGGCAAGCATTGTAAATTCTCGTCAAGTGGATAATGGCTTTGCGAGGCAGGTGTTGTAACATATGTGTCGTAACACCATCATATCCAGGGGATTTGTTGGGTTTGAGACACTTAATTTGCGAGGAAACTTGCCTTGGTGTGACAATTGGTATGCGAGTCGCCTCGTGAGGTGGTGGAGGATCCTCATAGAGGTAATCCGCCGTTGCCTCAACTAGTTCTGAAAAGTCCTCGTCTTCTATGTCCTCTCGGGGCTCAAATTGGGACTCTAAATAGTCCGCGAAGTCAGTGGCTTTCTCTTGCGGTTCGAAAGCTAATCTCCCGCGAGTGCCATGTATAGGATGCTGATATAGCGTTTTGTCCCTTCTCAGGGATTTAATTATCCGCCAGGGCTTCTTTTCAGAGAGGTTTACGTTCCTCATGGTGTTTTCCCAGGCCTCTTTGCGATGTGCACGTAAGAGGCGTCTAGCCAGGGTCTTAAATCGCAGATAAATTGCCTGCAATCTGGGATGGCGGAAACGCTGCCAAAGCTTCCGAACTGTTGACTTAGCTCTTAGCAACAGTCGGAGTTCATTTGGGATGGTTGTGGGGTTAGGAGTATTGCAAGGAATGCGGTAAGTGTGCCCTCGTATCACATTTGATATTTGTCGGGAGAATGCATTCGCCACTAATTCTAACGACTCGATAGAATTTATGTGCGGTCTGGGATCCACTGATTGGTTCAGTTCAAGGACGGCTGCATCCCAGTCTACCTCATACGACCAATCAGGAGTTACCAATGCTGACATGTTAACATTGGTGTCGATTAACACAGGATCGTGGTCAGAATACAGTTCATTGACTGTCGTCAGGTCTATGTGGAATCTAAAGTTTTTGGTGACCATAATATCCAGCACGTCCGGTCTCCCTCGGGCAGGATGAAAAGTGGGCTCTCTCGGTCCATGAGCTATGAGGCTTGGGTTACCGCTTATAAGGCGGAATAGTCCTCGCCCCTTCGCTTTGGTGGCACGACTATGCCAGTTGGCATGTTTTGCATTTAGGTCACCTGCAATGCAGACCACAGGGTGGAGGTTTAATAAAGCCGTGTAATCTGCTTCATAGAAGCGGTGATCAGGGGGGTCATATGCCACTATCAGCAACGTATCTAGACCACCTAAAGATAGCCTAATAGCACAGGCTTCTACATGCTGAAGTGGTGGAAGAGGGAAAGGCTTATGTGTAATATGGTTCTTAACAAAGATGGCTGTACCTCCCCCTTGTCGGCCAACCCTATCAGACCGATGGGTGACGTAATTAGGGAGGGAGAAGTTGGTGGCAGCATCCAAATGAGTTTCACAGACCATCAGAATGTCGATTCCGAAGTACTGTACAAAATTAGAAATATTTGGGTAATGACTCCGTAGTCCGTTTGCGTTCCAAATCGCAGCTCTAAATGGTCTCCGGACATGTCTTCCAGCCATTATTGAGCGGAGTTGGGGTAGAGCTGTTCCAGTGTCTGAAGCAAGATGGAATGCTTCTGCATGGGGTTCAGGTTGGGGTTGTTCAACTGCATCTTACAGTTTCTCAGAGCAGGTAACGCCTTGTTTATTAAATCCCCAAACCATGAGGATAAAGAGCTAAATTCCACCAGGTCTCTTTGCGAAATAGTCGCAAGTGTGGAGGAGGATGTTGCCGTGTTAGGCATTGGTGGAATAGGGGTAGGGGGTATATCCCTAACCTTGGAAATAGGCTCTGCCTCTACAGGTGCGTCTGTAGTTATTACAGGAGCTTGTGGCTCCGAAGTTACATTGGGGGCAGTAGATTTGCTCTGCCTAGGTTTTCTATTCCTCCTCTTCCTGCGTGGTTTTGGTGCAGGGGGTTTAGGCACTGTTGCCTTTTCTATAGGACCTGGAGGTGGTGGCACAGAATTTGAAGGGGAATCGCTTTTTGGCGTAGCAGCCTCTTGTTCCACTCGACGCAGAGTGGACTCTGCCTTATTTAAGGCATTGGAAAAGGACACACCTGGGCGAACCACTTGATCATCGGGGCGGTTCTTGCGGCGGCTCTCTATGATCTTTTTTCTTGTGGAGCATCCTTTGTACACACTTACGTGTGTACCATCACAATTAGCGCACTGGCACTCTTCCCTAGGTTTAGGGCAGTTCTCGAGCAAGTGGTTCCCTGCACACCGCAGACATGTAAGCTTACGCTCACACATCATGCTGGAGTGGTTGTACCCCATGCATCGATAACACTGCACAGGTCCCTCTCTGCCGTAATACCTTTCCACTTTGACTACAGTGAAAATTAGTTTCCTTACGGTGTCAATTGGCTGTACTTCTTGGTTAAGTACTTTGTCAAGTACTACCAAGAATAGTGGCATAGGAACTTTGTTAATACCCCCCGCGGTATTAACGGTTCTCTTCAACTGTGCCACTGAATTGACAGTTATGCCATGTTCTTCTTTAAGTGCAGTTTTGATTTCATCAGGGGTGCACTCTGAGTCTAAGCCTCTGATGACTCGACGCTCAATGTATGGACGTTGTGGTGAGTACGAGTAGAACGTTATGTTCATTTCTCGTAACACCAACTTAGCGGTTTCTAAATCACCCAAACTGTGGGTAAGGATATGGACGCTCTTAGGCTTCCTTTTTGCCTCAAAAGTATACTTGAGGTGTTTGGCCAATGTACGCATTACCCTAACATGGTTAGGGAATACGTCCGCAATGATTGGCGGAATTCTTGGCCCCTTCTTGGCTTGGGATGATGCAACATTCTGAGGATGTTGCATCATATTGGATGATTCAACATCCTGTGCATGTTGCATCATATTTGGTGATGGCGTCTGTTTTCCTCGTTTACGGTTTTCCACAACCGTAAACTCCCCCAGCTCCATATCGGACTCGGAGTCAGATTCAGGTAAGGGATTGTTTGAACCCAGGCTCTCTAGATCTGCCATGGGTATGTGGCGTGGAGTAGAGCACTTACGCTTTTGCGTATCCGTCTTGGAGTGCTTCCTATTTGGCTCCACTGCTTCAGGTGATAAAGATCTATATGAGGATGATGTCGAAGGTAATTGTCCATCATCGGCAGTAAGCGCGGTTGCCCTCCGGCTGCTCACAGAGGACCGCACCTCCTCTAAGGCGGCGCCTTTGCGAGCCATTTCGGCTCGAGGTTTCAGGCACAAAGCCGTCAACCCTTGGCTAGGATCTTGTGAGCCCGCTGTCACGTAAGTAGTCAGTCTGAAAGTCTGTCAAGGAAAGAAAGAATAAAGTAAAAGAGTAGGAAGAAAATGGAAATACCTGAGTAGCTTTCTATGCCACTCCGGGAAGCTAGCCTGTGGTGAGTTCCAAAGCTTGCTTGCCAAGCCCCTTTAGGAACTACACCAAATTGTACTGTGACTAATATTAATGTATTAGTCCGTAGATTGAAGCGTGCAATCCACCGACGCACACCACAACACTCCACCAAGTCGGCACGGGATCTCCTGCTTCGGCGAGACAGCTTTCTGGATACCGTCTTTCCACCAGTGAGAAGCAAATCACGTCCGCTCTGGTCGAACGACGACGCGAGAAGAATGACAACGTACTTCCCCTCCAGCCGCCGACATAAATACCGCACCTCTGGTGGTGACCAGCACAGGATTTTTTTTTAAAGTTCAGGCGGCCCGCCAACAACCGGCTAACCTACGCGGTCAGCGCCGTGGCGTAGCACTACACTTTGCCCGAAGTAAACCCGGGGGGAATCAAAGTGTAGTGCTTTACGCAACCGTGCCAAGTTACTGGAAATCCAATTCCCGTGTTACACCCGGGAGGATAGTGTACAGTTTTGTTTCCTTGTTTCCCCGTGTCACACCCGGGAGGAGATAGCGGTGCCAACTAAAGTGTTAATCAGTGATAATTTTAGTGCCAGTGTTTTGCTTTTTTATTTTTGTTTATTTATGTACTGTGACAGTGACACGTTTTTAGCGAGTGTTTATAGTTTATTAAGTCCGCGTGGGGCACGCTCAGCGTTCCCCCGCGCATACAAGGAATGGCGTCCGCCACAACGCTTCCTACCACATCGACGGCCGGCAACGAACTGGACGAGAGCGGCGTGCTAGCACCAGTACTTATAGACTTGGCCACCCCAGCTGGAGCGCCACTACTCCAGCCCACCACAGCACCACTGGCCGCCGGCACGACGCAGTCACGAATGGACATCGACCAGACAACGATGGAGGAAGAGCGTAGGGCAAAGTCCCTGCAAAAACTTCAGAAAGAGGTTGACGACATAAAATCAGAGATCACCTACTACACAAACATACTGACAAACATGGATGCCGACTCGGACAAGTTCTACAAATTTACGCAGGACCTCGCGTTTTGCTATAAAGACTACGCGGTTAAGAAGAGAGAATTAGTAAGGATGAACGAGGGGTGGAAGACTGCCTCATACAGGAAGAAACGCTCCCGTGACAATGGCCGGGAGAGTGATTCGGACAGTGAACGCCCCGGCCAACTCACGGTGAACAAAAGGATCCCGAGGCAGTCCACGCCGCCACATCCCCTCACCCTGAAAAATTCTTTCTCCGCACTGGAAACAGCAGAACGCGAGGTCACAGAGGACCTCTCACTGCCAACAATTGCACAAGATTCCTTTCCACAACTTCCCAAACCTAAACCAAAAAACATAGTACAACATAAACCACCAACAAAAACCCGCCCCCCCCTCCCCTCCCCTCAAACCCTGTTCCCTCCACCTCAGCAGCCACACCAACAGCCCCGTCAACCACAGCAACACAAGACAACCAAAAGCCGCCACGGATAATAATACCGGACACCAAGCAAGCAGTGAAGATCCTCGAGTTACTCCGCAACAGATTACCGACTGGCACATACAAGATCCAAACCACGAGGGACTGCCTGAAACTCTTTCTCCAGAGGAAGCAGGACGCCATTCCAACCATGCAGCTCCTGACGAACGCCGGTGTAGAGAGCTACAGCTTCACACCTAGAAGCGACCAGCCCCTCCGCTTTGTAATTAAACGCCTGCCTGCAGATCTGCAGGTAGCCTACATACAGGAGGACCTGGAGCAGAAGGGATACACCGGCGTTCAGGTACGACAAATGGTGTCCCGCGGCAGGCCTCTTCCAAACTATCAGGTGAGTCTGGAAAGAACTACCGGAAACCAAAAGCTTATACAGGAAAGAGAAGTGTGCCATATGATGGTCACCGTGGAGGTCTTAAAAACCTTCCAAAATATAACTCAATGTTTTAACTGCCAACAACTGGGCCACACATTCAAAATGTGCCACATGACCTCCCGGTGTGTCCTTTGCGGTGACCTCCACCGCCTAGCTGACTGCCCTAAAAAGGCCAAGGAAGACGCTGTACCCCACTGTGCGAACTGTGGGGAGGCGCATCCTGCCAGCTACAGGGGGTGCGAGACCTTCAAAATGGAACGTCATCGCCGCCAACTGGCCGCCGCAGCCAGGAACTCTCCTGGTACTCAACCAGGGCCACGCCCCATCCTCAACCCAGCCCTGGTCAAAAAAGGCACCTCTTTTGCAGGAGCCGCCGGAGGACGAAATGCACCTGAGCAACCTCCAAATGGTCCCCCTCCACAACCCCAGCCCTCAGAGGCACCCACCAGTGACCTGGGAGGTTTGAAAGAAATTTTCAGCCTCTTTAAGGATTTAAACCTCCCAGTACTATTACCAAAGTTGCGGCCCATAATCGCAAGATTAAAAAGCTGCAACGATACCATGGAGAAGCTGGAAACCATCATATGCTTAGTCACCACTCTCTTCGAGTAAATGGCAACTTCAAGGGGAGGCATAACTTTAACACGTGCACTCCTGTGGAATGCAGATGGCATCCACAGGAAGCAACATGAACTTGAAAACTACCTGCGGCGTAACAAAATTGACGTCGCATTCATTTGCGAAACAAAATTACAGCAAGAGCAGACTTTTAAGCTCCAGGGTTACCAAATCTTCCGGAACGACAGAATTGGCAGACAGGGGGGAGGGACTGCTATTTTGCTCAGAAACACTGTTGCTCATGCTTCTGTTACGCTACCTGCAATGGTAGCGTTAGAGTGCACAGCACTTAAAACCCGTGTAAATAATCAAACGGTGATGCTGGTAGCGCTCTACCGGCCCCCCAACTCCTTAAATTTCATACCTGACCTCGAACAAATCCTCGCTTTAGAGGAGCACGTTATAATTGCAGGAGATTTCAACGCCCGGCACCCCTGGTGGTTTTCACGCCGGGCAAACGCGGCTGGAAATCTCCTGGTTGAACTTATAAGAGATAATGACGACTTAGAGGTGCACTTTCCCCCAGACCCTACATTTTGGCACAGATCGGGGCACTTTGACCCCGAAATTTTGGACTTCGTACTGACAAAAAATGCGACACCTTTAATTAACTTTACAGTGTATCACAGCCTGGACTCTGACCACCTTCCCGTGCATTTCGATATACAGGGTGGCATTCCAGCCGGTGCCTCTGGGCCTCGAAGGAGGGCTGAGACCGACTGGAATAAGTTCACCATGGAAATGCACAGGATGGCGCAACCCAAGCTGTCATACTATAGCGAGGCAGACATAGATGTCGCCGTTGAAAACTTCACTGCCTCGCTACACACAGCCAAGAGAAGCGCTACCACCTACACCACAAGAGCACCCGGTTTTTGCACGTACCCCGAGGTAGAGCAACTCATTGCGCGGAGACGACGTTTGACAAGACTATGGCGGTACACCCGCCAGCCTGAATATAAAGCGCTAGCAAAATGGCTACGCAACATCATTCGGCATCAAATTAAAATTAACAAAACTGAACAGTGGGAAAACAAAATGCTGAGTACCACCCATTCGGATTCTTCCTTGTGGAAATTATTAAAGGCATTTAAAGTCTCCACGAACGTCAACTCCGCAACTGAGGCGCTGCACACTCATGGCGGCCTGCACTTCTCCGAAGAGGAGAAAGCCGAGGTCTTCGCTGACTGTCTTGAAGATAGATTCAGCGAAAACCCAGTTACCAATCGCGATATAGAACGGGAGGTACAGACATGGGTACAAACCTGGGTGGCGTAAAAGCAAGAGCAACAACTACCCCTCATAACACCGCAGGAAGTTTACAAGCTCATTAGGAAATTACCTAATGGGAAAGCTGCTGGCCCAGACAAAGTGACTAATGAGGAACTTAAGCATCTCCCGAGAAAAGCCCTGGTGCAACTGACTAAAATTTTTAACGCCTGTCTGCAGCAAGGCTATTTCCCCTCTACCTGGAAACAAGCCAAGGTAATTATGCTCCCAAAGCAAGGGAAAAGCACCAGGCAACCGCAAAACTACCGCCCCATTAGTCTTTTGTCTACTATTGGTAAACTGCTCGAAAAACTTATACTTTTTCGACTTCAAAAACAAGTTTCGGCATCTCATGAACTTTCAAATTCACAGTTTGGTTTTCGAAAAGGACATTCTACTGACTTACAGCTTCTCAGACTAACTGATGACGTAACAGAGCAATTTAACAATGGGGCTTCAACGTTGGCGCTATTTCTGGACGTAGAAGCCGCATTCGACCGGTGCTGGCACAATGGCCATATTTACAAACTGCACCACAATTTCCCGGCTCTTCAAAATTACCTGTACTTGCTGCACAATTTTTTAGAAAAACGCAAGTTCTACGTCCAAGTGGGCCGCTCCTCCTCACGGGAGAGAGTAATGCGGGCTGGCGTCCCACAAGGGGCAATCATGTCACCCTTCCTGTATATATTATTCACTAACGATTTCCCAGTGGACGCCAGATGTAAGGTAGCCATGTATGCTGACGACACTGCAATATACAACCACCATAGAAATCCACGTTTCGGCCTTGCAGAAATGCAACGTTATGTCAACAACTTCCTCTCATGGCAACATGACTGGAAAATCAAAATTAACCCCGACAAATGCCAGCTGATCCATTTTTCTAAGCGGCATCACACTTTGGCAATGGACCTAACGGTCGGTGGTCAAGTATTGCACTGTCGTCGGCAAATCAAATACTTAGGGGTTACCTTGGACCGCACAATGTGCTGGTCCTCCCACATAAAAAATAGCGCCAACAAAGGCAGACAGCGGCTAAAGTTATGCGCCCCCATCTTCCGCAGTAAACAGCTGCAATTGAAGTCCAAACTCGTACTGTATAAAGCTTTTATCCTTTCGGTGGTTCTATACGCGTGTGTGGCCTGGGCAAACGCCTCAGAAATCGCCCTGAAAACTCTCCAAACCCTCCAAAACCTCTCTCTCAGGAAAATCCTCTCTGCTCCCAGGAAACCCAGATCCTATCCATTCCCGAGGCAATAGCGAAAAGAGCCACTGTCGCGTGGGCGCGCATCAGAAACCATGACAACTACGTCATTGCCAATATTGGTAAAGGTGAGCCGAAGCATCGAAAGCACAGCAGAATTAAGATGTTTTAGACGTCGTTCGGCTCACCGACTGATGTGCGTCCACGCAAAGAAGGGCCCTAGGCCGCACACACGCTACCTCAGAGGGCTGCATCCCAGGGAACCAGTCAGGAGCTGCAACCTGGTCCGCACAGGAAAACTGCGGAAAAAACTGTAAATAAGTGAAGTGTATAGTGTAGTGAGTGTAAATATGTATATACGAGCGTGTGTGTGTGTGTGTGTGTGTGTGTGTGTGAGTGTGATGGGACATATGTGTGGTATGCCCAGGAGTGAATGAGCGCGTGGATGAGTGTACATAAACAAAAAACGATCAAAAAAAAAAAAAAAAAAAAAAAGAGACAAACAAGACATTGAATATACCCAATAAAACTGTTCTCGGTGGGCTAAAGCTGCCCACTGTATGGGTTTTTAAAGAAAAAACAGCCAACATGAATTCACATGTAAACATTGTAAATATTATAACTAATGTTAATTTTAGCCTGTAAGCCGGGCCCTTTTGTACCGGCACCAGGCAAATGTTTTTCCTTCAATAAATAAGTTTAAGTTTAAGACCAGCACAGTCGGTGCTGAGATCTCCACTAGGAAACTTCGACCTCGCCGCCACTGAAGATGTCTGCCGTAGTCGCAGACGAAACGTTTGGGAAGAAGAAGGAACCCAATAGACCACGGCCCACAAGCCCGGTTAATATTATTGCATCTATTATTATTATTATTATTATTATTATTATTATTATTATTATTATTATTATTATTATTATTATTATTATTATTATTATTGTTGTTGTTGTTATTGTTATTGTTGTTGTTATTGTTGTTGTTGTTATTATTGTTGTTGTTGTTATTGTTATTGTTATTGTTATTGTTATTGTTATTGTTATTGTTATTGTTATTGTTATTGTTATTGTTATTGTTATTGTTATTGTTATTGTTATTGTTATTGTTATTGTTATTGTTATTACTATTACTATTACTATTATTATTATTATTATTATTATTATTATTATTATTATTATTATTATTATTATTATTATTATTATTATTATTATTATTATTATTATTATTATTATTATTATTATTATTATTATTATTATTATTATTATTATTATTATTATTATTATTATTATTATTATTATTATTATTATTATTATTATTATTATTATTATTATTATTATTATTATTATTATTATTATTTTTACTATTGCTGCTGTTCTTGCTGTTCCTGTTGATTTATAATTGTTTCAATTAAATACACTCCCATTGCTTTTTATTTTATTTTGTCTTATTTCGTGGCATTCTTTTTCTGTACTTCCTGATTCTTCCAGTTGTCCGCTTCTTACACATACAAACATCACCAAGATGGGACTCGGATGCGCAAATATCCACGCGTTTGAGCACCAAAGACGTACGCTCCAGCGACCACGGCTATGAGAGCCGGCTATATTTATACCTGGAGTCTGTAAACTACCGTTTGCATCGTTAGTTTTGATTTTTTCGAAAATGACTCAAACATATCGATTAAAATACTACATTTTAACATATGTATATCTTAGAATAGCCTGTGAAGCTCTTGATTTTGTTTTGTTTTGTTATTGGTGAACTTGAAAAATAAGCACAGCTTTAATTCTGCAAACAAGTTGAATACTTTTAAAATACAAAACACAAAATTTATGTTAAATAAAGTGTTTCTGTGGCATTAACCATTTCTGAACTATGCTTTCTTACTGCTTTAAATTTTCATATGTTTGACTTTCTCTCGTGGTCACGTAAAGAGTTTGGGATTTTAAATGGACCACATAGTAACCTGTCGTTTAAAAATCCTTCTTATGCCTAAAATGAAGTTAAAGTTTATCTCAATTGTCAACAATAATTCATGAAAAAGTGAGTAGACAAACTCACGTGAATGCAGCACTGATGTTTACTATTGCGTGTTCATACATGGAGTACTGTTTCCTACGAACCGGAAAATATCAATGCCTGAGGCAGTTTTTCAGAATTTACAAAGATGATCAGTATTATCAGAGTTAAAACAAACAAACGAACGTTTTTATTCGATAATATATTTCCAAAATGTAGAAGACCAAGAGCGAATATTGGGAGCAGGGCCATGCAGATACCATGCATTGCTGATTTATGGGGGAAGCGAGCACAGTCCAGCAAAGCGCAGAGGCTGAGTTAGCCTGTGGAGATTTCCGTTGTATAACAGGGAAGTAAATTAAACGAAAATCCCACATCCTTCTCATCCTTTAATCCTACTTTAAATTTTAAAACTTTCATTTCCGAGAGATGTTGGCAGAACTTCCTGGATGGTTTATATGTTAAGACAATTTAGTACCCGGCTTTAAAGGAACGTTTAACTCCAGCAACAAGTTGACGGACAAGCAGAAGGCTGCTTTTCTAACATATCAAGTTGAAGACTCTTTGGATTACCAAATTTCCGCAGACACTTTGATCCTAATGAACCTAACTTAGGCTTATATGACCATTTCGCTGAAATACACTTACTTCAGAAGTTTTTTGAACAGTGTAAATACTAATTCACTAATGACAAACTCGGCGGCGCCGTGACCGAACAGTTAGACCGTTCGCCTACCACCTAGGAGGTCGGGTTCAATCCCAGGGACCCGCATGTGGTATTCGTGGTGGACGAAGAGGCATTCTCTGCGGTTTTATCCGGTTTCCCCCGCCCCTTATTCAACCAATTTCTCCATCATCACCTTTCCATTCATCTATTTCGCCCGCATTTCATATCATTCTCTTCCTCACTATCATACCCGGTGCTGGGCTGACCAACCGCTTCTAGGTCTTTACTCTATACGTTCTATAGGTTCCTGTGCTCCCTGACAGGCGTCTGACGCTAGGCACTGACTTGTAATTCCTAGGGGGTGTAAGTCCTACTTAAGGGGAGGTTAAACAGGTAAAGAACAAGGAGAGTTGTACTAATTTTGTTTAGTGTAAAATGAGTATGCACAACATTTTTGCATGTAACCGGTGTAGACCACCTGCCTCGAGAGGCCCAAGTCTGAAGCCAGACTGCGACGAACGGTTTTTATAAGGTATTTCCTACAGATGTTCCTTATCCAGAACAACAAATATTGGAATAGCCAAACCCTTTGTATTCCTTTAATTAATCATAAATGATAAATAATCCATGCATCGCACCTGAAGATCTAAGATACTACAACGGACGCTAAACTATTATTAAAACAATATATGGGTACTACATTCACATTACTTTCTCTACTCATTCTGCAAAAAATTATTCTGGGAGGTTTAATCTTGTATGTACATCAAGCTAATCGACATTTGTACTCGTATTTATAGACTTGCTTTTTAAAACAAATTTTTCTAGGGCTTAAGCGATAGTCAAATATTTTAAGATTTGAACGTTTTGTGATATCTTTGAAATTTCATTCTCTTTACAAAACCAGTAGAAAAGGGGAAGAAAGAAAGAAAAAGAAATAAAGACTTTCCGTGAACCTGTATCATTCTACCTAATAACAAATAAAACATTGAAATGGTCAAATCCACAAATATATATATATATATTATTGATATAAATTGTGTTCAGTAACGAGATCTACATATTTATATTGCAAGATTTTGTTTGCCTCTTACGTTTCGTTAAGTTACCTGATTCGTATTATGTTTATATTAAGTGTAGTGTTGTATGATGTTCATTATTTTGTAAATATTACTTGTTATTAGTTTGAATTTGCAAGTTCTTTATGCCCTTCTTCGAATCATTAATCGTTATTAGTTTTTCCCGTGATCATGCAAGGAGCATAGAATTTCAAAGTCATCATTTTATCAGTGTGGTATCACTTTAGGTTCTGTTTTATACGTATACCTGAATCCAAATATTATGTTAATGTATAAATGTGCAATGGAATTTTATCTCGAGTAAAAACATGTTCACAGAAGAGGAATTTTTGTAATAATACTTTGCAGTAGAGTTAGTAGAGAAAATACCATGAACCGAACATAGATGCAAAATCAAAGAAATCACTACAGGAAGATTTCAGATGTACTGAAATATCCTTTTTCTTAAGCACTAATTACATAATTTGAAATCATATATAGACATAAGCATATCCTAAATAATGTGTACAGTAAAATTAACTTTCATCTGAATAATATAATACTTGAATAGTAGTAGTAGTAATAATAGCAGTATTAGTATTACTATTATAATAGTAATTATTATACTACTATTATTAACTTGGCATTGCTCATGATAGCCTTTCTTTTTATTTATGGACTGCAACTTAAATCTGACTTGTCAGACGCCTAATTCCATAAACTAACTGTTTACGCATTTCTCATATCGGCTATAGTATACAATATAGAAAATATTGACTGGAAAAATTGATCTTTATAAAGAAACGATAGGTAGATAAATAAATAATTGCAATAAACAATTTCCATGTGTTAAAAAATATAATGTAAGAATCGTAAGTTCAATTTGTCAGGTAATATAAAATTATTAGCATGGTAAGCTATATGTTAAGGAAGAGGTTAGAGTATTTAAGAAAATAAGGTGTTCTAACGAGCTCAGTCAACTAGAGATCTAGTAGATAGATATATAGAACTCAATACATTTAGAAGTCAGAGCTGCAAATACACATTTATACAAAATTCTGAAAATCATAGAGGAAAGTATTCTTAGAATTTAGGAGGTCACTTAGTCACTTAGTAAAAGCATTAAGATATAAGAAAATAATTAAATATATACAATCTGAATGAAAAAAATTAAACAATACAAAACTAAATGGATAAGTCATATTAAAAGAATGAATAGAAAGCGATTGACATTCAGTTTTAAGGGGAGTTAGGGTGAATTTAGGAAATTCTACAATTTGTATGCCAGTATTACCAAATTTTAACCACGTTAATATAGTGTTTAGATATACAGCCGTACAAGATTTGAAGTATGTAAGTCAAATAGTTTTTTAAGTAAAAGCTTTTAATTGATTAAAAATATACTCTGATTAAAAATGCTCCTTGCGTAACAATTTTTATATGTTTGACATGAAAGTTGGTGATCTGATGCTTCGTGCACTTGAAAGTCATAATTGCTCTGGATTTTTATTTTACACCAGTACTTTAGTATCTGGAAATTTTTTAATATGTCTATTTACAGATTTCACGTTTTTTAAACTTTCCATCGGCATTTGAATGTGAATATGTTCAATGTTATTTGACTGATATCAAAACCCAGAGCAATTTTTGGGCCTTATATGAATAAGAACACATCCTGAAATTTTCAAAAGAACCCCTTAAGAACTCTGTCGCAAGGAGTTTTTCAGATGCGTGAAAATGCTGAGAAAAAAGAAACTGAGAAAAACAGCATTAAACTTTTAAAACGTTCTAACAAAATCAGAGGTGTGTTGCAGCATAGGTTTCATTTTCTGATCTCTTACCCTCTCCTGTACTGACAATTCCTGCAATTTATGGGCTCTCCTTGTGTGTGTGTGTGTGTTTCCTGGCACTGCATTTTGTACTCTGAATACATCTTCTAGCATTGCACTTCCGAAAAATGCATATTGTTCCAACTGAAGTGTTCTCATTCCTAAGACTATTCAACACTTGAATTGACTTCACACACCCCATATTAAACTCCATTACAGTTTTCAGTACTGCAAGTTCAAGTTTATTCCTAGACACACACCTATTTTGGACAAATAGCTCCCACAGCATTGTGAAGAGATACATTCGAGTTCTGTGTCGTACCCTTGGCATAGCGTTCTAGCAGCTGAACAGAAGTAAGTCGCTGATCCGGAAATAGAATTTCAGTTACCACTTCTGGAGACAACTTATGATTTTGTGGATGCAGATTGTGGATAATTTACACGATTGAATTTCTGATCCGTCGATATTCAGTCTCGGTGGCTGCGCACGCCTAACCACCAGCCATATAATCACTATGCACCACTATTTAAAAATGGCCGCCAGATCTTTAAAAATGACGCTGGCATCAAAATCATTGCACTTTTTAATAGACAAAACATTGAACAATTTTTCAACATAAAAATCTAAAAATCAACTTTTTTTCCAAATGGACCAAATCTCACCCCTAACTCCCCTTAACCAATTATAAACCAATAGGGAAAATAAATGTTCGAAGGCCAAATGAAAGGTGGCACCTACATGTATTGCTACAGACTGAAATATTTAATGTACGAGTGAAGATGAAGAAGAATGTATACTAAAAGCTCTATTTTAGATTCAAACAGGATATTAAGATTTGGTAGCATATGCATTTCACAGAGGTGGTGCACGCAGTTGCCGGGCGGAAAGCCTCGACTCGGGAAGGGGTTTAGTTGATTAGTTAATAAATGAAGCAGGAACTTTGGTGGTATAGTTGTAATGTAGGTGATAAAAGAGCGTGTTGCTCTTTTGTCTCTTACAGTCTTTCAGAAACCGTTTGCTGTGATCGATTATCGGTATTCCATACGGTCTAAAGACCGCGCAGGTTATATATACCTGGTGGTCGTCGCATGTAAACTTTCTGTACTTACAGAGACAAAGGGAAACTGACGGCTCTCATTGTTTCCGGTGCTAAAATTAATGCTTCAAGTAGCTCATTTATTCGCCTCCATAAAATGTATTTGTAAACTTACTGGTGTTGTCTATTCTTACCTCACCCATGCATAAGGATCGCTATTGTATCAGCCGACAGCAGATTCTCCAAAGACACTGGATACCTGGAGACGGTATCAAATATTTTACACTCAGAGGGACGTTATAATAAAATATAATTTCAGCTTTTGAAAGAGTATTAGTGGTAAGTTATACTACTAGATTTTAAGTAGCTGCACGGGAAGCAGAATTAGACTAATCCTTGGTACCTTAGTGGAGGATCGTAAAGTAATCTGGTTAAACCGACAAGGTAAGGCAAGGCACCTGTAGCGCGGTAATAGCTCTTCCACGTGGCTGCGTTTGTTAAACAGCTAATTAATGATTAACAGGTAGACAGAGTAGTTGCAAGTATTTACCCTCCGGAGAAAAGATCCTTAGGAACAATAGCAGCCGCAGTATTTGTTCACCGCAAGAGGTAGGTCCGGCAAGCCAAGTTTAGCTTTGTGTTCGAGAATAAACTTAAGGGAAGCGGACTTGCTAATTAGCAGCTTGTTTCTGGAGGGGTTTAACAAGAAGATCGCATGTCTCTCAGGTACCTAACGTAGCTTTGAAACAGCCTTGGGGGCAAGCGTCGGTAGGGCCTTTGTAACATTGTCATTACCGGCTGAGTGGAGCAGATGAATTAACTAAGTTTTGTTTAACGTTTCCAGCTCATACATTAGGCGCTTCCGAGCATGAGATGACTCGCTTCCTGCCTTCTGCTTTTGAAACTCGACAGCTTCATCTGAAAGGTCACGAAAGGGAAAATTAGAGATCTCCTGGGTTGTCGAGTGATGGCTCTGAGAACACTTCAAGGTATGTGATTACACAAATATCACCACAAACCAAACGATTAAGTCTCTTATGTTGGTATCATGTGACATTTTCTACACTTGTACAAACTATTCCTACAAACGCTTATTTGTTTTCAAATTAATCGACATATACCTAGGTTTGCAGAAATTATCTGTTGGCTAATTTTCTTGTATGTAATATTAAATATTTCAAGAGCTGGTCACTTTGACATTCTCATTTCCTTGCCTGCCCTAGGCCAAAAATAGAAAGTACTACTTTCCCGTTGAAAAAAAAATGTAAGTACTGGAAAATTCAAACAAATAACAAGGAATATCTTAAGTAGTGAGACTTTGCCTGCTTCTTGTGGCTTACCAGATGCGCAGAATCATCCAGAATGAGCATAATTTTCCATAAAATTTAATATATACGTTTCATTTATGAAAAAATTTAAACATATGCTATTTTAATGAAATTAATTAAGTTATTTCTTAGAAAAATATGTGGTGTTGCACTCACATGACTTTCTCTAGTCTTGTACTAAACATTCTTACAAACTCTTATTACTATATATTCCTCGTGTTAGTTAAGGTACAAATTATCTCATTGCTTATTTTCTTTAGATACAAGGGGAATATTAGAGTACAGCAGGCTTTGTGCGATAGTCAACTCTTTTAAAGCTTTAAGATTCCGTACTCTTTGCACACTTAACATATAAAAAATGAACAACCATATTGCATTTCACGAAAGTTTTAAGTGTTCTGAAACTCGCACACATAACAAGGAATATCTCTGAAATGGTTTTCCCTACAAGAAAATTTATTCAGACATAAATTGTGTATTTGAACAAGATCTACATTTTTTGTGTAGTATGATTTGGTCTATTTCTAACGGCTTACCAGTTATGCAAAAGTCGTCCTGAGCAAATACGACTATAAGGGTCATAGCCAGAAAATTCAAGATATACATTTCATTTGCCATACAAATATCCCGCATATGACATTTTATGTTAAAATGAAAGTCATTAGAGCCATTTCAAGAAAATCAAAGTTTTCAAAAAATGTTCAATTTAAAGGATAGTTTAGGGTGGGGCTATTTTCTTCAAAATATTTGTGTCGCATCCTTGAAAGATATTAAACCTAAATACCAACTTTGGTTCTAACCGACTTTTCGTTTATGCTGTACACAGACAGACGAACCTTTTTCTAAAAATGCTTCTTTTTCGATTCAGGGGGTCTCAAAACATATATTTCCGGTGAAATCTCGACATCGAATTTTTGGGTGGAATACAATACTTCCCCTACTTAGCAGTAGAGAAAGTAAACAAACAAAACGTTCGAAAATGTTCCATATAAAAGATGTGGAGTAGCAACGTTTTCCTGAAAATCTTCATGCTCATGTTTGGAAGATGCTGTACTTTAACACCCAGTTTGGTATTTAACCGAATTTTTGTTTTTGAGTTATACTATTCACAGTAACACACCATCAATATCACCCCTTTCACTTCGATCTCTGATAATAGGAGTCGGCCAAATGGTCATCGCGATTGCACTTGACGCCAGGGAACGTAACCCGGCATGCACACAATGCACGGTTCGAAGGACGCAGTGGTGCTGTAACGAAACTGCTCTAACACAGTTTGATTTTATACATATTTAATACATGTACATACTTTAACATTTAATTTTCATTAATGCATTCTTTAATTCTTCGGGAGCGTTACAGTTTCGGATACATCTACCGTTAATTCATATTATATTCTGACATGCAATACAGCACGTAGTTTTTCATCTATCAATCGCGACCTGCATTTAGATTTTATAATCTTTAGTTTAGAACAAAACTGCTCACACATAGCGCAGCAAATGAATGGAGGGAAGGAAATGTTATTATGTCAGGTTCTTTCCAGAAAAGTAAACCAGCCTGGTTTTGTAATTCTGATTTCAAAATTGTGTTTGTAAATTCATAACCTCAATTTGTAATTGTGGTTTTACACAATGGCCTTTAGGTTTCATAAACTTACGCTGTAATCCACTTCTTCGCTAGACTATGAAGCTTCATTGAATATTTAAACTTTATTGTTACATTTAACAATCAAAACTTTCAAATAAGCAGACATGTCACCTTTTCATCCATAGCGCACTGAAAATATTGTTGTTCCCACTTTTCTTGGAATAGGAAGATTTCTTTGCCTTTTCGTGGTCTCGAAAGAGGCATGTCTAACGATGCTGTGTTCACCACTGCTTGTTTTCGTTTGAACGCGTGTTGATTGAAGAAGAGGGGCGATGTATTGCTTGCACCTGACGGTGAGAATACATCATATGATCAGCCGGTAAAGATCTGCCGACCCCTGTCTTATATTAAGCAGGGCAGCGTAATTTAAAGGTTACATAATCAGCGATAATATTAATTTTTATCAAAATGTTTTATTTTGTTACGGATTTGAGCAGATATACACCACTGAGAATCGCAAAGCCACAGGTTCATAGCTTTTGTCCCTATAGTTATAAATACGATATTAGGTTGCAGCATTTTCTCTTCTACCTTAGGAGGAAACAAAAAACTGCTATTTATAATAAATACATAGTGCACATAAAATTCTGATGTTTGGAAAAAATACATATTTAGTTTGTTAACCACCCTATTTTACTGCAAGGATCTTATCAGCGCTAGCGATGTGACGGAATTTGGCACCGCAAGAAACACCACTTTGGTCTTAATAAGCCATAGTTTAAACACTTGGCCAGCTTGATATTTCATGTCAATTAGTTCTATCTGGCAACAGACGTTCAATTCAGAGTGCAGAATGGACGTAATATCTTTGTTGTTGTTTTTCTTCTTCCATATCCTTTACCTGTCGAAAGATAAAGGTTTATTGCTGTAAGTGTCATACAGCCATGCTTGTTCAATGTTTCTATTTTCAGATTGTCTCTTATCTCCATATACTGCAGCTGTACACGCGTTTTCGACAACATCGAGTATATTCTTGGCAGCTAAATAATATTTCACAGGTTCATCTGCTCACATCAAGTCCTTTACTCCACCATCTCAACTGCATCAAAACTTTTCATTCTCCGGTATTGACAGCCGTCTTCAAATTTGGCTACAAATTATCATACCCATTTTTCTGACATAACATGGTTTTCTTTCATATAGAAACTAGGAAACTTTTGGAGGAGGTGTGCTTTTCAAGGTCTTCGAGTCCTTATAATTCATTTCACCACTCATCGTGAATGAATGCCATAAATTAACTAATCAGTAATTTTTTTTGATGAGACACATACAATAATAATTAGAATAAGCAATAAGTCCCAGATTTTGGACATTTTTTGATCTTGTTGCAAGTTCATAAAGAACTTTGTCAGAACTTAAATGTCCTATGAACTTCGCCTTTTAGTGGATTTCGTGTTCCAACTGCAATACATTATTTTAAATTTTTGACTGACTATTCACTGATCTTCAAAGGAGTCCGCGGCTGATTAGGAAAATATACAAAAACTCATTCAGGCAACTCACAGAACCTAGATTCAAACATGAGGGGATTACAGATACCCATTATACTCGTAGAGCTTTAGACTTTAGCATCTACAACGCCCAATCTAAAAACGTACAGCAAATGACATAGTACCTGCTAGATAAGTTTATCAGGAGTCTATAAAGCCAAACTCACTGTGGAATCCAGGGGTTATATTGATTTGAATTACTAACCCAAGAATAGACTCCATATAAGCCACAACCGTAAAATTCGAGCGGGGAGGTGGTAAAAGTATAGTTTGATACAAAATAAATCTGATGTGTTGCAATCACATGACCTTCTCTACTTTTGTACAAACCATTCTTACAAAGTCTTATTCCTATATATTCTTTGTTAGTTAAGATAAGCATTCGTACAAATTATCTCATTGCTTATGTCCTTGTAGGTGCAAGGGAGATATTAGAATACAGAAGGCTTTGTGCGACAGTCAAATCTTTTTTACCCTTTGAGATTCCGTTCTCTTTGCACGATTAACATATAAAAAAATGAACAAAGTTGTTGCATTTCGCTAAAGTTCTGTTTTCCGAAACTCACACACATAACAAGGAATATCTCCGAAATGGTTCACCCTACAAGAAAATTTATTGAGGCATAAATTGTGTATTTTACCAAGATCTACATTTTTTGTATATTATGATTCGGTCTATCTCTAACAGTTTACCAGTTATGCAAAAGTCGTCCAGAGTAAATACGACTACAGGGGCTATAAAAAGAAAATTCAAGATATACATTTCATTTGTCATAAAAATATCTCAAACATATGGCATTTTAATCAAAATCGTTAGAGCCATTTTCAAGAAAACCAAAATGTTCGAAAAATTTTCCATGTAAAGGGTAGTTTAGGGTGGGGCTATTTTCTTCAGAATCTTCGTGTCACATCCTTGAACGACATTAAACTTAACTATCAACTTTGCTTTTTAACCGACTTTTCGTTTTTGAGTTATGCTGTCCACAGACTGACAGACTGACAGACTGACACACAGACACACAGACACACACACAGGGAGGTTTTACTAAAAATGCTTTTTTTGGATTCAGGGAGCCTCAAAACATATTTCTGGTGAAATCTCGACATCGAATTTTTGGGTGGAATACAATACTTCCCCTACTTACCAGTAGAGAAAGTAATAAGCCCATCTGGATTAAGGAAAGTAAAATGAATATTATGTTCCTTTACTTGCACTTACATATACAAAAACATACATATGGTAGACACATTTCATTCACACAAAACACATTCATTCATACCATCGACGTCCAACGTTTGCAAAAGAGGGGAGGTCGGGTTTACCTCATTCCACTATACACGGAATTTGCCACCTCTTGACACACAGCCGTGAATTATGTTGCAGTGGCAGTTTGGTGATATGTATGTTGTGTCTGAGTTACGAATGAACTTTCAAATCTTATGCGATAAACATCTGTTCACCAGTGACTTCTTTGGCACTGGTTAAGCTTAAGAAGTCTATCACTATTTGGTAACAAAGTCGAAGTGAAGCCTTAGAAGATCCACAGGTGATCGTCGCGTAGCGTACTGCATACAGACTTTTACAGGATTCTTCATTTAAAACCTAACGGAGCATGTGGCATTTCGTCTCTCCCGCGACGTAGCTATATGCCCCATTTGCGTGCGGATTAGCGGACGCTTAACTCCAGAGCAACGCATTTTCATGTGTAAAAGTTGTTATAAATGAGAATCTAAGTCGTGTTCACGTAGCGCATATTCAAACGTTCCCTGATGAAGTGCTTTCTTCCGGATTTACAATACACGAGATTGTGAAGAAACTCGAAACCACTAGTTCTGTGGCAAACAAAAAGCAAAAGCGTTGACGTAGTTTTAAGAGAGGAAAATTTATAAGAAATAGAATCATGTTTTGAACGTTCACCAATAAAATCCATCTCAAAATTAGCACAACAGGTGGGAATTTCATAGTTTACTGCACGAAGAGCAACGAAATTGTTAAAACTAAAACCGTACAAGTGTACTAGTGTGCATGCTTTAAAACAAGGTGACCCTGTATCACGAATGCATTATTGTGAATGATTTCTTTCATGAGTGGAGGCAGTTCATTGGTCATGTCAGCACTCATAACAGTCGGTGCTAGGCCTCTGGAAGTCTACATCGCGTTCAAGTAATCCCTCATTATGATCGGAGAGCTGTAGTTTGGTGTGCTGACGTACAATGTGTTCTCCCGATATAATGCTTGTTTAGCCGACGGTGGACGACATTTCCAGCATCTTCTAAGCTTATGTAGGAGCAAAGCCGCCTGTGGCACATCCAAACGTGCACAGGCGAAATGGCTAGGCTCATTGGGCTTTAAATGAAGAACCCTGTAGTATAGTTCAATTTGGAGAAACTCTGTTTGCAAATATATGTAGAGCTATACTCATTCTTATACCAATATTCTTGCAAATGCTTATTTCTCTGTATAGTACGTTTTAATCGACATAAGTATTATACAAATTATTTTATTCCTAATTTTCCTGTAGGTGCAAGGTTAATATAGTAGGCTTTAAGCTATAGTGAAATGTTTTAAGAACTGGTTGCTATGCGATACCTTTGTAACGCCAGATAAAGGAGCGTCCCACCTAAGCCAGTAGGTCACACATAGAGTTACGAGGCAAAATGGATGGTTTATACCAGGCCTGCCGCGCTCGCGGATACTATGGCTCTCGTGATCTATTTTCCTGGCGCCCTTCATAGGCAAATTTTTAATCCGACGATTTATTATATCAATTCAAACTTTAAGACAAAACTATTTCCTTCCGAATATTTTCCCAGAACAAACCTATGAAGTATATTTTCGCACACCTATAGCTGTATTCATTAGTTCCCTAGCCAGTGCTTTCCCTTTTTCCTCTCAAAAGTAAACCCTAACGGCGTTTTTATAATTTCAATCAGGTGAGCCGTAATTATGACTTAAAACTTTCTGCCCTAGGTAAGAGAAGTAGATACACGGATATCCACTGTCTCCTTCGGTAAGTTTCGCTTACCTCACACCTAAACTTATCGGAAATTGGGGACAAAGTCTCTTTATGAGAAGCTTCCAGAAAATTCGCCGGTAATTTATCTCGGCTATATAAGCGGGGCTGACAGTCAAATAGTAGTTGTAATGGCGACCGCACCTTCTTAGACATGAAAAAGTAAGAGAGCAGTGGTCTATACGATAGGCATTGTTCATTTCAGGACGTAGTTATGGCTACGTGACTGGTTTGCGTGAGAACAGTAACACGAAGAGAAAAAATAGCTAGTGGACACGCTATAAGGTACCATTTATCTAAGTATCTGCAGTTACACACTGTATAAGCCGTAAAGCGACGTTTTACTGTTAAAATTGGGATCAAAAGTGCAGCTCAGATCAGTAGGACAAATATGTGAAATACTACAGGAAGATCTAGATGGCAAAAGTTCGTCTAACTGATGAAATAGGGTAGTAATTCCAGTGTCGCCCACCTTCGGCAGTTAACTGTCTCCTCACAAAACACGAGTCTCGTTATTCTGTCGCCACTAGATAATAATTGCAGTTCACGTACTAACTTTATCATCACAGGAAAAAGTTACTTTGTGAACACGGTTAGCGTTTTTAGCGCTATAACATCTGTTATTTCGGTAACTAGCGATCCATAGCAGCGAAGGTATGCTCTGTGTGACAAAAGAACGGAAATAACACACCATTTCTCTTGATGTATGGCATCCATTCTTAAAGTGTGGGAATTGAAATACAGATTGCAATGCGCAACATGCATAAGGTTTGCTTTGGGCTGTTGCGACCCTCTCTAAAATGGAAGTATTGTCATTTATTGGTCATTTATTGGTCATTTATTGTCTACAGTAAAATTAAATTAATATTTTTGTGGATATTTCATACATAATATAATGTAATCAAATGTAGATTAATTAGGACTAACAGTGAGTTAATTGCAGTGCATCACATGGATATTAATGTTAAAAATTAACGAACTTTGTTATCTGCTGCAGAATTGGCTAAATACTTTACTCTCTTCTTTAAATTAATGCCTAAGAAGCTTTCTTTACGGTGACTTTGTTCATGATTAACATAAATTAATTTAGACAACGCTTGTCCTATTTACAAAACTAATTTATTGTGACACCGGGCGCGTCGCAGAATATAGGCTAAGCTCTTCACACCAAATACCAGGTCGGCGAGCAAATAATGGCTGCCTCGCGCGATTTTTGTGTATACGTGGCTAACAACAATCGAGCGGCAGACCAAAAGGGGTATTTTCTAGAGCCTTAGAGAGATCTGGCTACACCATTGTCGGTGTGTTCTAAAAAGTTCGCGAATGGTCCGTGGGACGTCATGCCCGTTATATAAGGGGGCGAAGAATCAGCAGAGAGGAGTTAAAGTTGTACACATGAGTGGGTCGATGTGTCAGCTGCGCGTATGGTACGTCAGATAGAAGTAAAGAAGATTTAACGAGCGTCGAGTGATTGTATCGTCGGATTTAGTGTGAGAGACAGAGAAAGTGAAAAAGACACTGAAAGGACTGAGTGAAGGTTACGAGTTGTGATATCAGGAAGGACTGTAGACTGTGTTAACGACGGAAAGAAAACCGTGCATTGTGCAAACATTTAGAAGAAAATAAAGTGATAAAAAGGTAACTGGACTGCATTTTGTCATTTTTGTCACACTGCTGTCAGGATTGGGATTCGTTGAATTGCCCATTTGTCACGTTGCTTTTGTTCTTTTTACCTCCTAGAGGTACCAGCTCTACCACACGCCCGTTGTGTATGTCTTTTCAAATACTATGTTATGAGTAAAAAATAACCCAAAAAGGTTTTAAAACTTTAAAAGTCCCTGTGTAGAAGTAGTTAACCCTATGTTGTAAATCAGATTAGTCGAAATTTCGCAATCGAAATCAGAGAATCACAGATCACGGAATCGAGTGACCACTGCCGAATTTTGATAATGATCTAAGATATTGTGACGTACATCACCTGTTTGTCAAAGAGATGCTCAGGGTCGTCGGGCTTATTTAGGAGAAGTGGATTTTGAGAAAAATCCGTGCCATGTCATCCTCCCCGATGCGGTGGTGGGAGAGCAAATAGTTAAAAATTCAATGAGACGTTAGCTGTTTCAAGGGTATGCTTACAACCAGTGTTCAGAGAAATTTGATTGTGTATCTTCAGAGACAGTTTTGCACATTTTATCGAAGTTTTTTGTTGTATGAAGCAGTTTTAATGAGTGTGACCGTCGAAGCCAGCTGTTAGACAGAGAGGATTCAACAGTGAAGTGCATATGAAGGTTACGAGAGAGCAGAACAGCTATGAGTTGCATGGTCATCACGAACTGTATGTTGTATAAACGGTAAGAAAGAGGTTTTACTCCCGAAGCTCCTGGTGTATTTTGTGGTTAAAAGGTGCACAATTATATACTATTCTGTTTACGTAGAAGTTTTCTACACCACTACAAATAATTTCATTAATTTCATTTATCTCACTCTATTTTATGAAACCATGGCAAGAGATTGACAAATGTTACAACTGAGACGGTAATTATACCGTACCCGAGATAAAATTAAATTAATGTTATAACACATGATAAGTTCCAGCATTCTTTTATTTTAGAACCACTCACAGGGCCAGTGTTAGGATTAATATAAATTATTGTATAAACGTGTACATGTAAATAATCAAATGTTAGTGTATATATTTAAAATAATAAGAAATAACGCACGTAGAATGCAGTTTATGCGTAAAAGTTGAAAAGATTTCGCTTCAGAGACACTATATGAAGTCTTTGTCCTGAATTAGTTCTGCTTGAAAGAGCGACAAACTGACGCCAGCCAAATTGTAAGCTCCATTGTGAGGCAGGACTATTCCTTTGTCAGGTAAAAATCGTAAAACTGTCTATCAAGCTTGTTCGAAACGCTACCGCAAGGGAGCAGGATATGGCATTTCAGCGGCAAAGTTCCGTCTTGTCCAACGACATGGGCCAATCAGAAAATTTAGAACTACACACATTTGAAATAATCACCAGAACCCGCTCCAATGAGTGAAACTCCAAAATGTTATGTGGAGGGGAACCGAATATGTATTTCGTATTCCCGTATGGAACGAAAAGTCGTCATCCAACACGCGGACCGAGGAGTCGAAGAATCACACACGAAAAGAAAAGTCGTCATCCAACACACGAACAGAAAAGTCGTCATCCAACACACGGACCGAGGAGTCGTCAACCAACACACGAGCTGAGAAGTCGCAAACTACTACACGAACGGAACAGTCGTCAAATATTACACCGAGACATTACTTAGAACACGCGCGAAATAATTAAGTACACTTGAAATTGATAGGCTAAATTCACATCAAGAATTATTTGGCAACATTGCGTAGAATAGGAAAATTTTACTTCAAGAAATTATTTCGGCTCATCATAGAGTAGGCTAAATTAATCTCAAGATCATTTCGGCTCTCATCCTAGTGACTTAAACTTTTGGCTTATGCGCGGCGACTCATACATAAATTAAAAATCTCGGTAAAGCTATAAACTGCAATCTTCGTCAAATTATGTGTGTGTTGTAATTGTAATATTTTAAATTCCTTTGTGCCTCGTATACAATAAAGTAACATAATTACTTCCTACTCAAACTTGTTCTAATTAGTAGCTTAAAAACCATTTGTAAGTGATTCCACGCCCTTTCTAGCAGTCTCTGGCCCGGCAAAGCTACTGAACAAGTAATAACGACTTAGCAATTGAACGAGAAGAAGAGGATTTTACATGCTAAGTTAACTATAAGTGTCAGGAGGATTGAGTGGCGCCTCTTCAAACAAATTTTCTCAATCTCTCCAATAGTACTGCAATAACTTGCAGTGGCACTTCCGTAATTAAATAAGTATATCAATTACTTATTTAATTACAAACATCACGTTTTTACAAGTGGCTTTCAATTGTTGAGGCAACAACCCAACCAATAGCCAAAAGTAAACTAAGAAAGAACGCTGAACAACAAAATTCTTCCCTGTCAACTGTGGGACCTGATTTAAAAAAATACTCTGATACTTCCATTAACGAAGGAAATTACATAAAATATTGTTGTATGTTGTATTTCGTACCTCTTCGACTTCCTCTCGTTTGTCATCTAAATTCTGTAAAGGTGAATTACTTTCAGTGCCGAAATAATTATAAAAATGCTGAGCAGTTTCTGGAAAATAACATTATATTCAATTTCAAACATTTTGTATACACTATTTAGTACCGTGGTTATTGATTATCATTCAGATTTTTGTATAAACAGTTACTTTGTTGATTTAAGAGAAAGTAACAAATGTTTACCTTCCATTAGCACTCACCAGACAAGAGGCTCTTCTTATGTCTACCTTTGTCTTAATAATTACACATGGTTTATGTTCTTCTGGTCTGGTTTGTTTAGGTGATATGACCGGTTAGAGAGATGGAGCTTATTAAAATAGCTTTATGAATTTTAATTCGAACTGAAGTAGGTCAACCTGGATCTCTTATTGGAGGCGATCAAATTTCTGCTATTGCAACTCTTATGCCTTCATTATAATTTTATTTATAGTTATTCTTCTTTACATGATTACCTTCTCTTATGTAGGACTCACAAACCAGTGCCTAGGGTTAGGCGCATGTCGGGGAGCACAGGAACCTAGTGACCGGACAGAGTGAAGACCTGGAAGCGGGTGGTCAGTCAAGCACAAGGTATGAGAGTGAGGAAGAGGGTGATATGAAATGCAGGCGAAATCTATGAATAAAAAGGTGATTATGGAGCAATTTGTGGAAACCGGAGAACCCGGAAATATACCAGTTATAATTGGTGGTATTGAAAATTGATTAGTACCATTATTGATAGTGCCCTAAAGTGGCATAAAATGACCCAATTTGTTAATATTGAATTTCAAATTTGGAAATCAAGACAAAGTTTGTAGTTTTTATAAGCGTGCAGTATTGGAACCAATACATGCAGATGTGTTTCAACGTCGTATTTGCGTCCATTAAAATTTAAAATAATGGTTTACAAAGCTTGGTCTGCATTTAAGTTAGTTGTTCGTTTTTGCATATCCTTAACAGCGCTGAGATGTTTTTAAGGGGCAGGATATACACGTTTTAATGTATAACACGAAGGCAGGAAGTACGATATTCATATTCATGCGGCAATATCTAAGAAAATTTTCACAACAATAAAATATGCGTCTATGATTAGGCTTATTTAAACATTAAGTGAATTATGCCGAGTGTGAAATTTCCTAAAGGTAGAACTATAATACAAGTTAGTTCATGCCCACGTTTAGAAATGAAATCCACAGTTGAAGTATATACGGGTCCTTAAAAGGTTGGTAGTTCAAGCCAAGCAATCTCAGTTTATGATGGAAAACGCAACACAATATTTAGGAGCTTAATCCAGTTAATTTCTGCAGTTTTTGGATTTATCAAGAAAAGAAGTGGTATTTGAAGTAGCATGTTCAAGGACGGAAAGTGAGCAAAAAATCAATTAAAACTATTTTACTGACAGCCTATTTCATCCATCTCAACAGTAATTTCCAAATAGACTTAATCAGAGAGTTTGTTGCTGCCTACATTCTATGGAATGAAATTAAAAATTTGTATTTTAGGCCAGTTTCTATAAAAATAATGCAATAAAACTATTTCTTAGAGTGTATTTTAAGGAGCATATTATTTAAACATAAAATGAAATAGCAGTTTAGAATTAGTTCAAGAGGATACTGGTTAACAAATTGATGAAATTTTAGACTCAATAAATGGATCTAGTCTGATAGATGGGAAACTTGAGCCTCATGAATCTTCGCTTCAGCGCTTATGTGTTAAGCAACTTCTGAATGTGAGTAGGCAAACAACTGCTTATTTTATAAACAAAGGCCTACATTCTATTTACCCTGGTAGCAGAGATTGTTGTAAAGTTTGTGCTTCCTCATATATGCTTATTAGACCATCACTAATTAAAATGTTTTATAATAAACAACAAATTTACAACATTCGTAATTCGTAATTACTTGTTTGGTACGTTCAGTTCTCCTCTGACTTCCTCATTCTTCTTAAGGTCCATCAGTAATTTTTATCCAGTACCCAGGCTGTATCAAGGCTGTACCCAGTAATTTGTGTTAACAGTCTCATTTCTTTTTCTTCTTCTTTACCTGAGTGTTGTAAAAGATTGTGCTTCTTGAGTTACACCTCAGAGCAAACGAAGCAAAAGATACAACACCGTCCACGTGACCAGTTGGCACTCTAAAAGGTAGAGGGATGAGAAAGGCCACTAAGGGATAAAGGATACTGTACCTTGTTCAACATTGTAATTAATGCAATATTACATAAAATATTCGAAGTGAAATAAACTCAATTTAATACCGCAATTTTATGAAAAACTGAAGCTATTAACAGCGATGGAATACAATTTTAAAAAACATAATAAATAACTTAGAGCCTATAATCTTCACTTATCTTAATATCTGCTGAAAGTTCCTGATATTAAACGCAGACTAGAAATGCCACAGTATATTAACTGTGTCCTCTGAAAAAAGTTCAAGAAGAGACTTTTTTTTTTTTTTTTGCTAAACAAACTTTAAATTATTGCCGCCTGGTAGAAAAGAATAATGGTAAACTGATCATAATAAAGGTTAGAAAAGCTTTATTTATTAATTTTCGAGCGATATTTACTTAACAATCTTTATTTTGGCTGAAGTCTTTAGTAAGACAATAATAACGATGATAGGTTTGTTTAACTGAATTTTGCTGTCGCAATTATTTTATAAACAAAATTTAATAGGTAAGTAATATAAACGACCAAAAGATAAACTTGTATGATTAAAGGTCGTATTAACACGAGGAACAAGGTGACATTTTTTCGTGTTCTTATTATTCAAAGGTGATAATCAGAAATGTCTTATTTTTTCGCTAAACCCATGCAAACACACACTTTGTAGGCTAAATGTTAAGAAATTGTGGCATTTATAAAGCACCATTTGAACGACGTGAAGTAATTGAGGTGAAAATTTAAAAATTTTAAACAGAAAAGTTTTGTTCTCTTATTGCATAAACTTATATTGAAAAAGCTTTTTGAAACTAAAAGCATATCAAGGTGTAATAACTGTAATAAGGAGAGCAGATTTTATGTTTTAAGGGGTCTACACATTTACAGCTCTTGACTACAAATGACGCCCTTCATTCTTGCTTGGTGTTGAAATAATGACAATGAATTTTACCTACTTGAGAATATTTCCCAAGCTCTGCACATGTGCCGAGAATTAGCAGACTGATGTGCATTGCATATGTACAATGGATAATCACATGCACACTGCATGTTACAAGACCAGAATACCAATCAGGTTCAAGAAGACTATTATTGGGAAATGTGCAGATTCAGATTCCATTTACATTTTTAGCAGAACATGGATTTCTTGAACAAGACAATTTTGACAAGGTTGACTTAAATATAGAGCTAGATACCTTTTGAAAAACTGTGTTTCTACTATGTTTTATTCCCTTTTAGAATAAAACATTGTGGGATTTGAATAAGTGAAAAAAAAACTCGCAAATGTTTTATATTAATGTATAATAAAAATTAGCAATAATTACAATCATAATGAATAAATAATGCTGTTAATATATAAATAATTTAGTAATACTATAATATAATACTTACAATAAGAACTACAAACAAAAATAATAGCGATAATTATAATTAATAATAAAATAACAATAGTAACAAAAGAATAAATATCAATGAAACACTACGTGCTCTCACGTTTGTATGGATTTTGTTACTGCAATTTACAATCTGTAGCCCGTAATGTTAGACAATAGCAGCATATACTGCAGTGAGTTTCTTCCCTAAAAAATAAAATCCTTGTAAGTAAAGTGGAAAACATTCTAAGACTGTTCTTGTCCATTATCACGGACTCCACACGATAGTTCAAGCTTGTCTTCTCTTATAAGCAGAACAAAGTTCACTACCGCCACTGGCACCCGCTTATAGGAATTACGCCGCCTAGTTCTGCAACTGTTTTAACGCACGAAGGGCTACCTGCATGCGACAAAGACGGCTTGCGTGGGCCACCACCATAGCCGGGTTTTCAACCACGGATACTTCGATTTCTAACCAAGTGAATTAATCTCTATTCCAGTCAAGTGAATTACCAGCGCGTCATTAAATTTCCCAACTGCCTCACATTTTCCGCTATACCACAAGAAGCTCTCAAATTCATTTTGAGATAACATACCACAATGGGGACTTTGTAGCACGTAAGTACTTAAGTTCTGGGCTACATATTTAAACAACTATCAAGTCAATCAAATAATTATAATAAAACCGGTAAACCACCAATTTTAAGGATGGTGTATCATTGCATTCAGTTTTTTACTTTCTCTACCACAGAGAAGACATTGCATTCAATCCCAAACTTTGATATCGAGAGTTCGCTGGAAATGTACTTTTTAAGGCCCCATGCAGTAGCAAATAAGCGTTTTTAGAAAACGGTACACGCACGTGCCTGTCTGTACCTGCATGTGTGTATGAATGTATATATACCAGGTGGCCCGTTCCAGCCAGTCCTCGGGTAATTAGATAACCCTTCGTGCGTTAAAAGTTGCAGAAATCACAGCGGTAAATCCAGTCAGTGACGTGCACAAACTTTGATCTGCATGCAAGAGAAGAGAGCAGAGCAGCAGAGGAAATGCCCAGGCTTCAGCTGGTGTGTGCAGCGCGTGATAATAGAGAAGAAGGGTCTTAGAACATTTTCCACTTCACTTACAAGACTTAATTTTCCAGGAAATAAACTCATTTATGTATAAGCTGCTTTTGTCTAACATGGCGGATTACAGATTGTAAATTGCCGCAAACGGGAACTCATTATTCCTTTGCTTTTATCTCTTGACCATGCAAACAAAACGGAATGCCAAAGTCATCGCACAGCGACCAGCTTTCAAAGATTTCACTATCGCTTAGTACCTACTGTATTCCCTTTGTACCTAGTAAAACATTTATACTAAAATACTTTGACAGTTTTTGTTTCCACTAACATGAAGCATTTGTAGGAATAGCGAGGACAACCCATGAATGTTTTTTCATTTTGAGTGTATTGGAAAGCGACGTTTCATGCCGGGCAAGCTACAAAATTAAACTTGTGTATACTTCACTTATAGATAGTACGTGTATACAAAGATTTCACCGAGAATTCTCTGTACTACTGTTTACAAGAAATATATAATTTAGCTGTCATTGCAAACTTTTATCTTAATTTAAATGAAGTAGAAAAACGAGTTAAAACTTTGTACCAATAGTTTGTGGAAGATATAAAATATGTGAAAGTGCTAAAGAATATCAAATGTATGTAACAATCAGATTTGTCGTTATTTCTTGCTAAAACTGTAATTATAGATTTTCAATAATTCAGAGGAAAATTATTTTGTAAGATGTTCAGCACGTTGTTTTAAGCAATAATTTAAATGTTCAGTGCTATATGATGAAAACAGAGAAAAGGAAGGTTTCTAAAACTTAGAACAAAAATAACACGAGTCCATATATGGGGTGAAATTTTTTTTTGCTGACTTAGATGTTTTAGCTGATGATACAGGCTGGAAGTGAAATGATCCGCCGGACTTAAACAGTGAATCTCTCATGTTGTGAATAACAAGAAAGTCTAATACCAAAATGTTGAAAAGTTTATAGTTTTCTAGAAAAAAAAATATTTTTATCAAACAAATTTATCATCACCTTGCTTAAAAAATATTCATTGAAGGTTCTTGATATATGGGCATATTCATAGAGAATTGAATAAACGACAGCTTTTTCCTTTGGCGTATTTCAATAGATTCAACGGTTTTTGTGTAAATTAAATTTAAAAAACCCACAATTTATTGCAACAAAAAGGCTGTAAGGAAGATAACAATGTTCTGACAGGAATCTCATAATTATCTGCCTTGTAGTTACCTAGGAAGCTTGTAACCACATCACAACATGCACACCAAGTATTCTTCTCCATATCCTTCATCGTATTGACAAACTGTCTTTCATAAGCATCCGTATCTGAGGCCCATCAGGAACGCTTGCTTTTATTTTCTTATGGAACGTTTAGGAATTTATTCAACCGGTACATAAAGGAAGCTCCATCTTTATTCAAGCCTTTTACATACTGTTTTATGGGCCCTAATATTATATGCAGTGGGGGATTATTATTTAATCACGGTCAATTAGAGGCTCATTCTTTACATTCTTGTCACCAGCATGAATTCATCCCTAAAAGGCCATTCTTTTCCAGTGTTCTGTCTTAGCATGACTATCCCATAGGAATAAACAACAGAAATTTCCTGTAACCTGCCTGCTCACACAGAAGTATCGATATTACTATAAAATCACTACAAACTATCCAGCATGTTCGGAATACTATATTTTATTGAGATTGAGTTTCTCGTGTTATAGGTTTCTTTCAGTTTAATGGAATGACCAATGGAGACATGCTAACTTGTTGCCATTATGCAGCAGGACATAAATTTTAAACTTCTGTTAGAGCTATCGATGAAGAGCTATCCAAGAGTTTCAATTAGTCCCTTCACATCTATGCAGTAGGAAATTTGGTAATCCATCTCAAAATATTTCAAAATAATTTTTTCTCTATCTCGATACAGAAATGTTGTTCCAGGAGCTAACATAATTCTTTCTTTAAGTCTTGCACCTTAAAACTTCCGCTGAGGCTTTTGGAAAATTAAGACCTACAACTAGGTCATTTAACGCAGCTTGAGTGAACTTGATGACTTTGTACCAACAGATGTCCCACCGCCACCACCACCGCCACCGCCATCGCCACCACCACCGCCACCATAATCATCATTTGAATTTGCTGGGACAGGACTATCTGAGACACTTGCAGAAAAAATGGATTGAAATTAATAGGGATTGGAATGTCATCTGAGTGAGGAATTGGTCTTTCAGCTGGCTCAAGGTCAGGACAGTGATTGATATGTTTTGATTTTTTCTGAAGCCAGATACATTTAGCACACAGAAATAGCATCCATTTATATGGTTTAGCGGCTCCCTCCATATCACTGGGAATTCCAAAACCCACGGATTTTCTCTTTCCTTTGGTCCACTGTCTAAGGGTTTCGACGCATGTTCTGCACACATTTATCCTGGTCGCCTAGTGGGTCCGGCAAGTAGGCATTGTGAAACAGCCACAAATGTAGCAAAATAAGTTTTGAACATTCTTACATGTAGGACGAAGGGCAGACATTGTGGACTCTATTCTTCTAACGCTAAATCTAAAACAAATTAACACAATTTTGGTCCAATTTGATATGAACCAATTAGTGAAAGATGTATTAATATTATTTATTTTAAAAATAAGTTATTCTCTCTCATCTACTCGTCCTGGGTCATTAAGAAGTTTAAAGTTAAAAAAAATGTTTTATGGGAAAACCTGATGTGGCTGTGAAAAAAACTGATATCATTTTTGGATTTAGCACCCAGAATTACTAAAAATCTGTTATCATATTGAAGTCAGCAAAATAGTCGTAGACTTCTAATAGTTAAATATAGCTAAAGACAGAGATAAAATATTGTATGATTTGCATTTGAAGCATAATTGCTTGATAAACAAGTTTATTCATTAGTACATACACTTAACATACACAATGAGTTAGTTATTACCTCACACAAGAGCAAAAAACATATTAGAGGTTAAAACAATTAATAAAGAAAATAAACTCTATTACCAAAAGCTGCATGGTTGAAAATTATGGGTCGTTTAGTCATCTCTAGAAAGAAAAGAAATAGTAATTTTATTAACATTAAAAGTGGAACATATTGTTAAACAAAATAAACATTTCAGAGGCACCGGTAAGCTCTGAAACTTTAGTTTAATAATCAGAATGTTAACAGCCATGCTCACTTAAATTTTTGCAATCAAAAATCTCAAGCCTAATGAATTATACGGAAACGGAAGGAAAGAAAAACTGAAACCATACTAACTAGGTTGATCAGAATGCTGGTTGCTCTAAATGCTGTAAATATTTCTAAATTAATGCTATACAGTAACCGATTCAGTTGCAAATAAAGACGGTGAGGGGAAACCATATCCACATTATAATATTTTAAAGCAATATATTTAAAGGTCTGTTCTCTCACTCTTTCTTCCTTAGAAAATTCATTATCAGGTAATGATACGAGTGATTGCTAATTTATCCAGATGATTTGACTATCAATAGTTTCATTTATTGGGACTATTTCACGAATTAAAGGAGTATACAGCCTTCGGAATGTTATTTAAATACTGTATTATAATTACTAACCTCTTAAAACGAAAATGAAACAGACATAGGTATATACTTATACATAAGCACCCATTGCTACGACTTCCAACACTATCATTCCGATGTTTTAACCTTTTGAGATGTTGACAATGTCTGTAGTTGGATTATTAAATTTGCTGTTAATTTATAATTTCGTCCCGCACAAACTTTTTCAGGGTGGTTCCAAAATTATTTCCCGTTGGATTCTGTGTTTTGAGGTTTCCGTCCTTCGAATTATTTCATCTATTTCAGCACTAGATGGTTCACGGAAGAGAGAGAGTCAGTCATTTTTGATATTTAAACCTAGTAGCCCTTTTGTTTCAAATTACATAACGTTGCACATCTGTAGACAGATTCTCTAATCTGATCTCAACATAAGAAAAATAACGGAAGTGCTAATTAAAATTTAGAGGTGTTAACAAAATTTGATACATTTTTCGCGAAAGTAGTCTGCCATTGGTTTACATTTGAAATTGTTATATACATGACTGGAGGAGTCAAAGAGATTCTTTGAAAATGTTGAACACTTGAATTTTACCATATGGGTTGGGGATTAACAATGAATAGCACCTCGCGCATTGCCATATATATATTGTAGCTAAGCCCTCAATATGACGGGAAGAACTGAAGGAACCACAGCAGGCTACAGGCCGCACGCAGAAAGACCAAAACAGTACGGAAGTCTCCAACAATTCTAGGTCCAAGACCCGTCTCACCAACTTTCTAGAGAGGGCAATAAACGAGTCTTTGAGCAAACAGTCTTCTAGTTCCAAAGGGAATAATCTTTCTATTGAGAAGGCATATGCAACACCTATCTGAAAACGACACACGCCACTAAAGCGAAAACATCAAAAGGAAATGCGATGCAAATGAAAATGATGGAAAGAAAATCATGGTAAATGAGAAAAACCCCAGCAATTCATCTACTGACCAGGGTAAACCATAACGTCAGAGCGGATTCCTGGACCTTCGCATTGGGAGTCTTACTTGCAACTCTCGGTGTGTTTTTAAGTAAATGTATGCTTCATTCTTTAGCTTTACTTTTCGAATGTTACAAATTTATATGATTTCATATTATGGCACTACCTGAAATATTCCACGCAGCTCAGGTATGTCACAGTTTACAAAAAAACTGATGTGTTTCACTCACGTGACATTCTCTACTCTTCAACTACCATTCCTACAAACTCTATATCGTATTCGAGTTAGTTGAGATAAACAGTTGTAGAAATTATCTTATTACTTATTTCCTTGTAGGCACAAGGAGAATATGGGAATACAATAGACTTTGAGCGACAGTCAAATATTTTAAACCTCTGAGATTCCGTACTCTTTGCACGACTAACATACTACGAAAATAATGAACAACGATGCTCCATTTGACAGAAGTATGTTCTCCAAAACTCACACAAATAACAAGGCATATCTTACAAAAACCTATTTAGATATAAATTGTGTAATTTAGCAAAATTGTTGAATAATACGATTTGGTTTATCTCTTACAGTTTACCAGTTATGTAAAAGACATTCAGGGTAAATACGACCACAGGGGATATAGCCAGAAAATTCAAGATATACATTTCATTTGTCATAAAATTATTTCAAACATATGACATTTTAATCCAAATCGTTAGAGCCACTTTCAAGGAAATCAAAATTTTAGAAAAACTTTCCATGTATAGGGGAGTTTAGGGTGAAGCAGTTTTCTTCAAAATCTTTGTGCTGCATCCTTGAAAGACATTAAACTAAAGTACCAACTTTGGTTTTTAACCGACTTTTCAATTTTGAATTATGCTGTCCACAGACTGACAGACACACAGAGAGACTGACTCACGGACTTGTGTATAAAAATGCTTTTCTTTGGAGGCCTCAAAACATATATTTCTGGGGAAATCTCGACATCGAATTTTTGGGTGGAATACAATACTTCCTCAACTATAAGTAGTAGAGAAAATAAAAAGTTAATTGGAGATATTTAAGTACGAAGTGATTGCTGCATAAATATTTCATATGACGGTTTATTTAGTCCTTAATAGGCGGTAAAATACTCCATCCCTAATGGGAGAGAAGCTTGAAAAATCGTCCGAGGACTTTACAGCATGAAGAGCTTCTTTTACAAATACATTCGCTAAATAAAGACAAATGTTGTTCTCTTCATTAATTAAGGGACAGAGCAAAAGAAGGGCAAGAAGGGGCACCAAGAAAGGAGGAGAAAAACAAAAATAAGTACAACCAGGAGAATTAATCTGATTTTATGCTGTAGTAATTTTATTAACATTAAAAGTGGAACATATTTTTAAGCAAAATAAACATTTCTGAGGCGCCCACTGTACTTGATATATGTCACCAATTTTTGTTTTTCTGCCTACAAATACGTCACAAATTTTCCATTGAGGGAAAAATCGGATGCTTGCAAAACATCTCACGTGTTGCACTCACAAGGATTTCTCCACTCTTGAACAAAGTATTGATGTAATAGCCTATTTTTCCATCTACTTCATGTTTATCGAAATGAACATTTGTAAAAATCTTGTTATTGTATATTTCCTTGTTGATACCTGAGAGATACAGAACATAGTAGGTCTTAAGTCATATCTTTTAAGAGCTGGTTGTCTTGTGATGGCTTTGAAATTCTGTTATTTTTGGATCGCCAAGAGATAAAAAGAAACGTCTTCCTATTTTGGAAAAGTATAAGTATTTTAAAATGCAAAGCAGCAAACCTCGAAAATGCTCAGTTCCACAGAACATCCGGTTGTTATAACCACTGAGCTACCACGGACGACGATCGGAAGATCCGTGGTTCATATCCCGACTAAGGTATTGAATTTTTAAGTTTCTTTCTTTCTGATTCTTTCCAATCGTTGTCTTACACACCGCTATTATGAAAGTGCAATTATTCCTTATTGGTTGACCTTACAGTTGTCTAAACTATGAAACCCGGGACTTGAGTACTTACAGCATAGTAAGTCGTCATTAGGGTATGCTATGTCATGTATTTGAGATCTACTTGTGGAGATGGAACGAAAGATGTTGGGAATATCTATGAGAGACAGAGTTCTCAACGAGTCGCCGTCCCAAATGTCTTCAACAAAAAAGTTACACACAGAGCAAACAGACTTAAATGGAAGTGGGGAGGCCACATCGCGCGGATGAAAGACGAAAGCCACCATGTGGGACCCGCGCACAGGAGACCGACACACAGGCAGACCAAGAAAGAGGTAGGCAGACTTCTACGCAACACAAGTAGGTCAGCAATGGTACAGCATGGCACGAAACAGAGGAACATTGAAAATAATAGGAAGTCGACTACAAAATGAAGACAGTGCCAACCTACAAATAACATCCCAAGTTAACTCAAAGTGATAGTGAAATCAACCTAAACCAGACACAGAAACACTAGACATAACGCAGAGTAGCTCACCGCGTTAGTGAAGCCGAGCTACCCTCTAGAAGGAGACCTTTGCCCTTCAAGGGACACATTAGGCTGTTAGTTATTGTTTATTGTGGTTTACGGGAAAAAATGCAAGTGAGTTCTTGAACTTAAGATCCTACCGGCATGTTGCCATATTAGCTCTATGGTTAGAGCAACCGGACGCAGAGCGGCAGATCCGTGGTCAATTCTCGGGTATGGCATTGAAATGTTCTATGTGATTCTACCTTTTCAAACTTAATTTTTTTGTTCAAGTATTCCATCTTTTAGATTTCTACCTTACATAAATGATCGGAATTACTCAGGGGTCTCCGTCTAGGGGATATGTGAATAGCGACCACAAGGTACCCAAGCTGAACAGAACATTACTTCCACTTACTGGTGTTTTGCTCCTCACTGTAACTTTTCTATCTGACCTTACCTTGGTCATCTCCTGTTCTCTTCCGACCCCGATGCTATTAGGGTTCCCGGGGGCTAGGGAGTCTTTATTTTTCCAACCTCTGCATTTCTCAAATCTCTCTATAAAACCTTAACCCCTAACATGCTGACCTATCATGGCATGTAATACGTCCTCTGATTGGTAATCAGAGGATATGGCCGGTGAATTTATTTTGATAATTCTCCCGGTCAGGTCGGTGAGACCCGTAAACCAACGATAGGTGTGGTCCTCCAGGCATTCTGGGGGTTGTGAGAGAGCGATGTGACCGCCAAAACATAAAAGTATGGTGCTCTCTAAAAAGTGGTTACTATTACTGCTATTGCTCTCTTCAATATCAGTGAAAAATATTGGAGAGCAAGAGGATTAATAATTTCATTGTCAGAAATCCAGCATTAGCTAACAACAATAAATGATCGGAAGTGAATAACCCCCTCTATATGTTAACTAAACTATAGACTACAGGTTTTGTCAGGCATGTGCACCACGGTTTCATTTCCAGTTCTGTGTTATCGCTAGGAATATTGCAGTATTTTTGGCTGTATGTTTCCTTGTCTGTAGAGGCTTCCTGCGCTGTAGAGGATTTGGGTTCGTGTTTATATAAAACCTATATTAGCCGTCAGAGAAATTAAAAGTTCTAGGCCGGTGCTGAACTCCAATTAAGGTGGGGTTTCTACTCATAAAGGTTTTGAAGGCATCTCGTGATGTAGTCGTTGATTTCTCTTCTGATGTACGTTCAAGGAAGGTTCAAACCTTATGTTTAATCATGTTTTTACTGTTAAATAAATTATTTATTTCCTTAAACATTAAACAATTAGTATATTTACTGTTGCTTTTACTACCTTGGCTCGACATTTTAAATGTTATATTTTTAATACCATGACGTCTAGTTGTAGCACTATTTTAATTTTATACAAAGTTAAATAAATTTATCCATGTAAAGATAAGCAATATACATTTTATTTTTAAAATCTTACTGTTATTTTTGTTTGGTAAAACCTGAAGTACAAAATAATACTGGTTATAATCCTACTGATCTTATTATAACTGTAATTCCATTACTTTTTCGACAACTACAAACTTAAATAAAAGATTTCGTTATTTGATATCGTTATTCCTCAAATTTGTATACATGTAGTTAAGTATTATTCATAGAAAATTGCATATGTGTGGTTAAATCTAATAAATCACACATTTATTTCTGAATAAATAAGATTTAAACCTGTTAAGTTCACGTTTTACAACGTAAGTATCTGACATGTTTGGACTTTTTGCGACTGTTCCTCTGGGATCCCGTTGCACCACTTCCATTAAAAAATTAAGCTGCTATGATAGGAATTCACTACGTTAGACATTAAGGGTTATTTGAGATTCCATGAAATCAGGTTCTCTGTTATCCCCTATAAGTAGTTGAAACGCAGTTCCTGGAAGCCCTTGTTAGCAGCCTCATATGTGAACAAGGAGCTTGTTTTGCCTTTAACTTCTTGAACAAACAGTTCACGCTTGCGAGCTTGTGCTATATAGAATGGAGCAAAAGGTAAGTTGTCTCGATCGCAATGTGGGAAACATTTGATTTACGGAGGATAATCTGGCTTTGAGGTCGCGATATATATATATATATATCTATTTATATCAAACAATAAGATAGCCTACTTTGATAAGAGATGATGTAGATACCGTTTTAGAAGCAAGTGCTCGCGGTAACGTGTAGTGCTCGCGTCCGGGAGGTCCCAGGATCCTTTGGGCGGACCACTTTGACCTGAGTGTTTTTACTTTTTCTACTAGTAAATAGGATAAGTTATTGTACTTCACCCACAAATTTCATGTCTAGATTTCAGCGGAAGTATATGTTTTGAGGACCCCTAAATCCAAAAATAGCATTTTAGGAAAAGGTCCGTGTGTGTGCCTGTGAACATCATAACTCAAAAACGAAAAATCGGTTATAAATCAAAGTTGTTATTTAAGTTTAATATGCTTCAAGGATGCGATGTGAAGATTTTTAAGAAAATAACTCCGCCCTTAACCACCCTTTACATAGAAAAGTTTTAAAAAATTTGGATTTTCTCGAAAATGACTCCAAAGATTTTGATTAAAATACCACATGTTTCAGATACTGTATGCTCACGTTCTCTTTGTAGCAACAAGAAAATGAGCAATAAGATAATTTTGCAAACGTTTTTTTCGACTAATATGAAGAAAAGAAAGCAATAAGGGTTTGTGGGAATAGTTTGTGCAAGAGCAGAAGTCATGTGAGTGTAGCACATCAGCTTTTTTCGGGGTTTCCTCAGGTAAGAGTGAGGTAGTTTCTATTGTATCACTAACTTACTGTCCATAATTTTCATTTCATTTGTTTCATATGGTTCAGGGTCGTGGGGCAAGACAAGGCGATTGTGCGTTGCGGTGGGACGGTAGAATTTGCGTTACGTAAAGTTTTCTCACTGGCTCTTGAGCCCCTTCCAAGGAGTTGCTCGTCCTTACCGGGATTCCCACATTAAGATGACTAGAGCAGAAATGCGGACGTCAGTATTGTCATGTTGGAATCATTATAGTCTGCCTCCTTGCAAGCTCATATCGACGTCCGGGTCGGGTCCCCTATAGGGTTTCACCTTCATCCCATCCTTTGCAAGCACAAACGGTGCTATGTTCCAGTCACTCGAAATCCCTCCGTCTGAAAGAAGTCAGCAGAATACAAGAACACATTGTACCTAATCTAGGCCGCCACCATTATCAAAAGAAATACCACGGGTGAGTGCCAAATTATCGATAAGTTTTCGACTCACAAAGTGGCGGGAGAATCTATCTAGAGAATTTGGCTATCACGAGTTTGAAGCTAAAATTATGATTTGAAGCATTTTAAATCACTCAGTTAATTGCCTGCTTCTTATTACTGGTGCCTACAGCTGCTCACACATGAGTCTTAAGCTCTGGGATCCGTGGTGATTACAGAGAGCGACATTGTGGTTTTGTTAGAACACTTTATTTGTTTTTTTTTTTGTTTTTTTTTTTTACACGTTTAAGCTCTTTGCTGAACAATTTTAAATAAAAAAATATGCGGGCTAACGTAACCGTTGGAACGAACTTTCACCGTGATGCTCCCATGTATATCCTATCGTAACGATGTCTCTCTCCTACTGCCCGTCAGTCATTATGTCCTTTTTAGCTTCCCAAACATCTATAATGGCCCTCACTTCAATTAAGTGAAGACTTTGCCCTGTGGCGAAACCCCTCGGGTTTCCGATACTTTCTAAAATACAATAGCAGGCTCCTTTTCTTTATGTTGTAGACCTTGCCAAAACTAATTGTATCTCGTTTACCTTAATGTTTGGGTACGTTCGCTAATGACCCTTGGTAATGCCTTTCCTGACTGGCCTCAACTTCACCTGTGGTACAATATTCTTAACCCTTTGCTATTAACGGATTTTGTAACTTTGATATCTTTTGTATATCATAAGCGCTATACAAAAAAACTGCTACAGATTTCAGAAAGTAAGTAATCAAATTAAGGAAGGTAATGAAATATTGAGTAATAATTGATTTAAGGAGAAAATATAAAAAAGAGGAATACATTGTCTAAAGTTTACGCGTATAAAATTATCTTGTATAGGAAATCCGTTTCATGTGGAAAGTGGAAAAAGTCATTAGGTAAGTAGTTAGTAGAGCATGGGAGTCTGGACCATTAGAAATCAGGCACACATTCGTGGAATTACAAAGGCTGGGAGCTTCCAGGTAGCGAGCTGGTGGAGGGAAAGAGAGACGATGCAGCTTCTAGTCTGGATTCTAGGAATTAGGAAAAGGTAGGAAGGGCTCGCTAGCTAGCCGGTAGAAGAATGAGGGTCGCGTCTATGATTAGCATCCTTAGCTACACTCTCAGCGACGGGCCTAGTGGTCAGATACAGTTGCGTCTCTTGCTACAGATACCTAGTCATCAGTTTACAAGTTATATTCACTACAATTATATTTCATCGGTCTCCAATTTTTCCAATGCATTAAAAATTGTATATACAACTAGCTTGTGTTGCCCTTAATCTTGAAACACTCACGCATACCCTGAGTAAAGAATCTCACTGCACGAGCTAGGCCAGGAAAAACCACGAGCTGAGATATTGTGAATTTAATATCCACTGGCACCCAGAATACTACATCGTCGGGCAGCACAGAATTGCTTCTAAAGTATGCATCGTGGGCGGAAAGGTACGTTGCTGCAAACTGACCGCGACGCGGGAAAGGTTGCTTCAAGTTGCATGTATTAAGTCTATATTTTAAAGGGTGATATTGCCCATGAAATTTTATTTAAATGCTGATTGCAATTGTCAAGGGAAAATACATCAGCTTCCATTTGCACGCCTACAATCATATTAAACGCTCCAATCTTTTAAAATGTTGGCAATGTTAGTAGTTGCGCTATCATCATCATCATCGTCGTCGTCGTCATCATCATCACCCGCCTCTGCATTGCAGTGGTGACGTGTCTGCCTCACGTCCAAGAGATCGGGAGTTCGAATCTACGGTGAGTTATCCGGGTAAAGCTTTTTTCTTCGAGAAGACGAATGTCGAGTAACTTACAGCTCTATGGACCTCGGGATCATTTTAACCTCTTCATTCGGTGGTCCGATATGTCACTACGTTGTAGAGCGTTATTTTTTTTTTCAAAAAAATAAAAAGAAGGAAGGAAAGAAAGAAAAAAATCATTATCATCAAGATATAGGTAAACAAGGAAATAAGCAATAAGATAATTTTACATTTGTTTATCTTAACTAACACCAACACATGGGAATAACATATTCTAAGAATGGTTAGTACAAGAGTAGAGAAAGTCATATGAGTGCGACACATAAACTTTTGTGTATGGATTAATATTAGATCCCTTTTATCACAGGCGTTTATTGAATTGCACGACAATGTATATTGTACTGGAATATTCAGTAATATATTGGTTGGGCCATTAGCTTTAAATAGCAATTATTCAACCGGAATTTTAATTTTAAAGCTGATGAAAATAGAATTTGGTAAAAATTATTTTTCTGATGAGTTAGAATCGCTTGCAGCTCTTGGTTTACAGCTAAAAATTAAGTTTGTAAGCGGAATCCACCGTCAAGTAAACAAACTAGAAGTGCGTTTTTTAAGTTTTACTTTATTACCGAGTACTACGTGTTCCTTAAACCACTTTTCCTGTAAATTCTGAGGCTTCCTTTATTTAAAAACGTTAAGTAAGAGCTGCTGGTAAGCGAATAATTGAAATTAAAGTGTAATTTCAGCTTGGGCTGCTTCCGTCCTCCCAAATCCCCCTCCCCAGGGCCTCCCAGAAACAAACAATGGAATACCTACTATGTATATCATGTGTTTCATCTATAGCCGGGCCATAGATCCGTATATGCGTAATTCGTTTACACGCCATTGACGTCGATATGCCTGAGATCGCGCATTACCACTAAGCATTTGCTCATCAAGTTGCGGTGGTCGTCAGAAAATGTTGTTTGACGTTTGGCTTGTTGACTTCTTCTTGTACTAGAAATACTGGAGTTATTAATTGAGCATCTTTTCGTATGTAAAGACTTGAGTTTGCTCTTTGTGTATTTCAAAAGTGAAAGCTTACTGAAGATATATGTGTTGAACGTGAGCCTCATTAGATTATTTCTCTCATTAATTATCTGAATTACCTGAAATGTGTACCGAAAAATTCAAGCTTGAATAGAATTTTTACTTAGAATACTTGCATAAAAGCTGCAAATATAAAGTTTATAGCAGCCATCCCCAAACACAAACTCATGAGCCAACCTTGGCTCAACTTCCTGTGCTTCACGTGGACTTTGCACCTACTGACACACCCCTTCACTTGCCATGAATGCAAGTAACAAATAGTGTAACGCAGTGATATCGTTGCTAAACGTTTCCTTAAAAGTATTTGAAAAGAGTATTTAGCGCTCTTATATTGGCAAAGTTGCCCCCATAAGTTTGTGAGCACATTTTTTGTCAAATGAAGCAAATAAAACATAAAAATAGAACTAGAATATCAGGTTCCCAACTCTCAGAAAAGTTAAAATTATCTATAACGGATATTGTTCCGAATTTTGAAGCTTAATTTACAATTAAATGCTGATTATCCTTTGTTATACATGCCTTAACATTCTTTGTTCTTGTAACTACTCGTACATAGTAGGCCGTTCTTATGCATGTTTACTCGTAAGTTAAGGTAACACCACTTGACAGTGCGGAGATCAATTTACCTCTCTCCCCCCCCCCTTCAAAATACATATCATACGGGAAGTATCAAAGACTGGTTTGGCATTTGGGCCAATCCCCAAAAGATAGACGAACTTAAGGACACTATAAGACCTTGCGACAAAACTACAAAAACTCTAGTTCAATTACCTTTTTTCACTTAATTTTCTTTTGAAACAAAAACAGTTCTCTTCTAATGACGTTACACAGTCTACATTCTTTCGTGGTATTACAACTCACCACTGTTTTCTCACTGTTCACTGTCTGTCACTTTCTCGTCTCTTATTAAAACTTTTTAACTACGACGCGACTTATCTCTCACAGCTGCCTTGCACTCAGTGACACACTGACCAGCTCAAGAAAACTGCCTGCCTTCATGCGTTCAGTAAGTTTTTATACCCACGATGACATACCAGATCTTTCTCACACTTCTTCAAACAAGCCGGCCACCGGATATTTCTCGAATGCCCTGACCTGTCACTCATTGTTGTCACATGTTTGCTTGTTGTGGGGGAAACCTTAAATGCCTTTGATATACCCCGAGCCTCGTATGTGGTGTGAAGCGCATTGGGCCTGACTGTTGTTGTGTGCCACAATATTATGAAGCTTAACGCAAGAAAATCTAATGCATGTGAATGGAAAGTTCTACCAAATATGCCAGAAGCGTCTCAATGCAGATGGACATCACTTTCACCTCACCTGTTAACAATATTAGTAGACATACAGTGCATATTACTGTCACTCATATGTTGCAACCCACCAATATATCGACTGCACTGGTGGCGATGGACATGGAGCTTACAAAGGGAAGACCCAGTAGGGAAAGCTTGAGGACCACTGACTTACATTAAAATATCTAGAACTAGAACCAAATTCATTTGATCGAGGTCTCCTCTTCTGAGTAGGAACAGAAGCACTTACCCGTTAGTGACGGGGTGATACTCTGGCAGATCTTTGGCCTGGGCCGCCCTCGCCCGCGCTAGTATGGAGAGTACGGTGCGTTTGGTGGGTGACATTGCCAGCCTGGTGCCGCCCCCTGGCAGTAGCGGACGCTTGCGACACACAAGTTGCGTTGGAGGACCTCCTGGAACACAAGTATTTTATATAGTACCAAACCTGTGACATTTGGATATAAAATTACCTAAGGGTAGTTTGTACTAGTTTGTTAAGAGGTGGAACATTCAAAACTATATCAGCGGAACTTGAATAACTCGAACGTTAATCATCGTAAATTCGAAGATTTTTCTTGGAACCTTGAATTTTTCATTAAAGCAATGCAAAACCTCAAATGAAATTCGAAGTTTTTGTTCTGAAATGTCTAATCTAAACTTTCTCCATGTGTTTCTGCAAATGAGGTCACCGCTCCGGGGTTCTTTGATTTATAGGAATGCAGTTTGGGAGGTGGCTGCCGGGCTTGAGTTTCTATATCTGCTCCTACATCCCCTTGTTTAAAACATTGTCACTATCTTTTTTACTAAACCGCTTTTCCAGTACAAGACAAACTTTTCCGGAAAAGGTTGAAAAAGTTTTGAAGAGAAAATTTGGATCTGCGAAAGAATACGGGGTACCACCGAACACATTTTTAACTTATCTGAAGAATAAGCATCATTTTGTGACTCGAGTGAAAATGGAAAGAGTAGAAAAGAGTGTGACAACAGGGAAATCCTTGTGAATGTATAGGTATTATTAAAATATTAATTTTAGACCTAACTTTTCTAATTCGTATTTTTTGGACATTTTGAGTTTTTTTCTTTTCCCATAAACCTCAAATTATTCAAGTTCCACTGGACTTAGAGAGTCTTCACTTCCTATTTTAAACACTTATTTACCTTAATTAGATTTGAACAAAAAACGAAAGGTTTCAAACCACACGATATATTTTACTGTCACTGCTGTTCCACCCGAAACCTCGATGGTGTGATTTCATCGGAAGTTTTAGTATATTTTGGGACCCTTGAAGCCCAAGAAATAATTTTATAAAGTCTGTACGTGTCTTTGTGCATCTTAGAGTGTGCCACTGTGAACACTGTAATTACAAAACGAAAATTCGCAAAAAAGCCAAGCTTGGTATTTCAGTTCAGCATCTGATTTGAAGAGAATCCTCCGAATCCAAACTGCATTTTGAACATAAAACTTTTCAAAAATGTTTTTTTTAACTATATGTAGCGATTTTGGTTGAAAGCAAACGCTTCAGATATTTCTATACAAATTAAATGATCTTAGGTATATCCTTAATTTTCTGCAAATAACATCTGAAGTCCTCTTCATTGTAGTTGAACTTAGGACTACTGAAGCTATTCCAGGTAAATTAACATTTGGTACTTCGCTTTTATTAACAATGTCATGAACCTGCAATATTCTTAGAGCCATTTTTGAGAAAATGAAAAGTTTCGAAAAAGTTTACCTATACGGGGCAGAAGATTTGGGTGTGTAAGTTTTTTGCAAAGCCGATCTTTGAAATAGCTTGAACTTGAATACCACGTTTCATATTTAATCTACTTTTTGATATACACATACACACTCAAGACACCTTCTAAGAATTTTTCCCCCTCTTCCTTGACAGTTTCAAAATATATATTTCCGGTTCAAATTTGGATATCAAATTTTTGGATGGAATATACTTCCTGTAACTACGTAGTACAGAAAATAAGCACGAAATTCTGACGTGTTGCACTCACATGGCTTTCTCTAACCATTCTTGTACGAAATATTCTTACAAATGCTTTTTCCTCTTTCCATGTTATCTAAATAAACATTTAAAATTTTTTTTCTTGGTTTATTGCTTTTCTTTTTTCATATTTACTTCTAGGTAAATCGGGATTAGGGGAACACAAGGACATTAAGCAATAGTTAAATCTTTTAAGAGCAGGTCACTCTGTAATGGCCCTGGAATTCCACTCTCTTTATATGACCGAGAGAGAGAGGGAATAGGTCCGCCCTTCTGAGAAAGCATAAATTTTATAATCATACAAGACGAGGGAGAAATTGTGGGATATGCATGGACAAACAAAGAGGTATGGTGGGCAAAAATATTTGTGGAAGGGGATGGAAAAATTATGCAGAAGATAGAAATGGAGATACACAAAAGCTAGGGGAAAGAAACAGAAGTGACTTTTAGAAAAAGTAGAATGGAAGGCATAGAAAGTCACGAATATGGGAAAGCTTAAAAGACAAAAACAGAAAAAAAAAAGATCACTAAGGTTTTATAGGTTAATAAAAGCAGGATTGGGAATGAAAGGATACATTGACTATTGTAGCAGACAAGAAAAGGAGAGATTAGCATGAAGGAGAACAGGGTCAAGTATTCCCGGGGTTAAGAGGCAGGGAATAAGGGATTTGTGAATTATATGGAGAAAGGGAAGTGCAGAATGGCAGGATATAAAGAACTAAAAATTTATGGGGAAAAAGGATATGGAAGAAAAAAGCAAGAATATTAGGTGAATAAAATAATATTTATAAAAATCGTGACAGGAAAACAGAAAGGAGGCAGCTCTGTGGTTGAGCGGTTATACCTAGTTGACCCGGGTTCGATCCCTTGGACCCACATGTCGTATCCGCGGAGGACGAAGTGGCGTCTGGTGCACGGAGGGACGGGGGGGGGGGGGGGGGTGTCGCCACTCAGTCTACTAACTGCTCCATCATCGCCTTTCCATTCATCTATTTCACCTGCACTTAATATCATCCTCTTACTCACTATCACGCCTGGCGCTTGGCGGACCACCCGCTTCCATATCTTCACTCTGTCCGGTCCATGAGTTCCTCCTCTTCCTAACAGATATCCGGTCCTAGACCCTGGCTTGTAAGTCCTAGGGGGTGTAAATACCACATAAGAGGAGAGTAATCAGATGAAGAAGAAGAAAACAGAAAAGAGGAATAGAAATATTGGCGAGCTTTTAAGGGACGCAAAAGAAGTCTATTAGAAAATTAAGAGGACCAAGAAAGGAGAACTGCAAAAGTTAGAGGCGGAAGAATGAGGGCTAAGATTAGCGAAGGGCTCCTCAGTCATAAAATATGGTCACATGAACACCGTCATTTAAAAGGAGGGAGAACCAAACTCTTACATCGCTTTTCAAATGCGAAGAGTTCTGATCTGCAGCCAATGAGATATGTACATATGGCACACTTTCCAACTATTCTGTAGGTGCGCGTCAAGCTCCACACAAGGGGAAAGCAATATGACAACACAGCAGCACTCCGATTGGTTGCCGGCCTGGAGCTGGTCAAGGACAAACACCTTCCAATTTCAAAAGGGCAGTAAACTTGCATCATGAAATGATTTATAACGTGAATTTGGCGTTTTGTTTTGAATATGATATCGCTACACAATGAATAACTGCTATTTAGTAAATCCAGCCTAAGAAAGCCACTTAACATCAACACCGTTAATGTAAAAGAGCAACAGTAAAGTAGCAGTAACATAAACAATGGATCTATTAAGTTTTCTTCACCAGAGAACCAATCAGAACCGGTCTCGTGTTTGCAGCCGCTGCGAGCGTTTGTGTAGTGCATATTTCGGTAGCACTTGTAACTACTGTGCTTTTCAAATGGGAAGGAAGTTGTCCTTGAGTTTCTCCAGGCCGGTAACCAATCGGAGTCCCGCTGTGTTGTCATATTGCTTTCCTCTTAAGTGGGGATTGACGTGCACCAAGAAGAGTGGGGGTAATGAGCTTGCAACGCTGTGCATGTAAATATACCTTATTGGAAGTCCAAACTCATCCTGTACAAAGCTTTTATCCTGTCAGTGGTTCTATATGCGTGTGTGGTCTGGGCAAACGCCTCAAAAACCGCCCTAAAACAGATCCAAACCCTCCAAAACCTCTCCCTCTGAAAAATCCTCTCTGTTCCTCTCTTAACCACCAACCAAACCCTACACCTGGAAACCCAGATCCCCTCCATCCCTGAGGGAATAACCAAAAGAGCCTCCGCGGCATGGGCGCCCATCAGAAACCACGACGATTACGTCATTGCCAATATCGGCAAAGGTGAGCCGAAGCATCGAAAACATGCACGAATCAAAATGTTTTAGACGTCGCTTGGCTCACCGACTGATGTGCGTCCATGCAAACACGGGCCCCAGGCCGCACACAAGCTACCTCAGAGGCCTGCACCCCAGGGAACCAGTCAGGAGCTGCAACCTGCCCGCCCAGGAAAACCGCGGAAATGTATATAAAGCGAGTGTAAATAGCGTCTGTAAATAGTGTTTTAATGTGCGTCTGTGTGTGGGTGGGTGGGTGTGTGCATATCTCACGATATGCCAGAGTGAATGCGGGAGTGCATGTGTGTAAATAAAGTGTATATATGTATAAAAAGTAAAAAACAATAACAAAAACTAGAAACAAAAACCAAAGACAATACAACAGGGAACTGTTCTCGGTGGCCCAAGGACGGCCACTGTATGGGTTTCCTGGAAAACCCGTTTTATATAAACTGTAAAAACAAAAAATTGTAAATGCAAATGTAAGTCTGTTAGCTGGGCCTGCTGTACCAGCACCAGACAAAATTGAAATAAACAAAATCTGTAAATCCGTACCTCATTGGCTGCAGATCAGAACCCTTCCCATTTGAAAAGCACTATAGTTTGCTATTTACAATACACCATGCAGTTGACAAAACCTCATTGAGTTTATAAGCATATCAGTAACAAAATGAAATAATAAAAGTTACCTTAAATATGAAAGCATAAATGAAAACTTACAATTAGGGCTACGATTCATGAACGAATTGTGCACTAGCAGAAACCAACGTACATGACAACTATCAACACTTTACTGTTTTCTTTACTGCCGGATGTTTAGCAAAGCAGATTATTTAATAAAACTGCATTTTGATTTAACATAAAATCCTGACATTTATGCTTAATTAATTTGTAAACCTGGCTTATAGTTGTTTGTTGTATTTGTAATGCAGTTCACTTATGAAAAAAGAACCTTAATATTAAAGAGTGGTCACGTCGCTTACAGAAATTAACCTTTTGCCCTTTCAAAGTATCACAGAAAACATGGTTGATAAGCTGGTAGCATCGTGATAAGCTGAGCTATCGTTTTTACCCTCTCTGCCATTTACCTATTATGAATAAAAGTAAGTAGTTACTGTAATTTATCAAAGAGTTCCATGTTGAAACTTTATCCAAAACACATGTTTGAAATCCCCTGAATACATGAAAAACATTTTTGGAAAATGTGTGCAGCGCGTGATAAATAGAGAGGAACAGTCTTACAATATTTTCCACTTCGCTTACAAGACTTTATTTTCCAGGGAATAAACTCATTCCTGTTTATGCTGATTTGTCTAACATTACGGATTACACATTGTAAATTGCCGTAACAAAATCCATACAATCCCTTAAGCTTAATTTTGTGTCACCTTTTCACAAGGTTACAACTTCGTTGAACTGCGTGGTTGTTCCTTAAGAGCTTAGTGACAAGATTTGTATTTACAACTAACAAGTCACATGTACACCATTAAGTAACTCATTACGTCCCTCTTTTGCCTATATTTTTAAATGAACAAGTTGAATTGTACAATAATTTCGTTAAAATGCATGCCCATGGAACATGTAAGGCCTTTCCTTCTATACTCTGTACATCAAGAGATTAGAGGAGACGTAAACAAAGCCACGTGCGTTTTGACCACAGCGCGCCCTCTTGACGCTTTCGCTGTCTGAATAGTCCCTTGTAGAAATACTGTTACTAAGGTCTGAAATCTCACTTAATGTTTGCTAAAGGACGAACTAAGTGTACTAAGCATAGCAGTTAAGTGAATCCGTAATCATGAGCGCCGGCAGACTTTTTTCAAAGCGGGGACACATGTTGGAAATTTGCAATCAGATAATATTAATTCATTATTTTACTTTCAAAGTGTATAATATTTGTTGCAGATAACCATCTTAATTCGTGCTAAATAAAAATTAATCTTTACATTAAAATTAAAATAGTACTTTAATAGTCAGTAATTGATTGCGCATTAAGTTCACCAACTTCCAGGGGGGAGGCCGCGGTTCCGCTTGCCCTCCCCCCTTCGCGATGCCCATATCAGTAACCAGCCTAACTCATTCTGCGCGCGCATTATTCAGTATGAAAGTAACATGGTGGAACAAGCGAGTGTTGTGAAACATAAGCGCGGCAAACCGTTGCGAAGTGGTGAAAAGACAGCAATATTGAACGTGTTTAACAAGTTCTGCGAGAAATATCCAGAACTTGCTATCGAAGACGTGATGAAATTAACATCCGAGTTTACCGGTGTGTCAGTTGCAAGTATTTACAGCACACGCAAAGAGAAATCACCAGCTGGTGAACATCCCGGCAAAAAGCGACCACGTGCCAGATAAATGGTGGATGTAGTTTGCGACGAATTTGTGAGATCTGTAATCCGTGGAAAAGTTTACCAGTTCTTTGTTAACAATGAACCCTCACCTTAAACAAAGTGCTGTTGGCAGTTAACTCTGATCCCGATATTCCAGATTTAATACGAACTTCCCTCCACAAGCTGCTTCTGGAGATTGGTTTCGAGTTTGTGAGCAGGAAATGAAAAAGTGTTATTGTGGTCAGAGATGATGTAAGTAGCAGTTAATTTCCACGTGCTACATGTTATTTGGATCAAGTAAATATATCCTTTTAGTAGTGCAAAATGCATGTTGTACCTACGCGTAGTGGTAACTGTGTTGCGTCATTGCGAATGTACGTGGCCGCGGAGTGATACAAACCGGTGCTTTGTTTACATCTCCTCTAATCTCTTGATGTACAGAATATAGATCATAGTCATGAACCTTTTCCATCTTACGCAGTCCATACTCGACATTTAATACTGCCTTTTGGCTTTGTAAACTTTTCTTGTTGCTAGTATTTTTATTTTTTGAATGAAATTTATGTCTGGCTATTGCCAGGAATCTTTTAAGGGCGCTGATGACCTAGAAGTTGAGCGCCCTTAAACCAAACCAAACCAAACCAAACTCGACATTTAACAATTTTATATCATACCTCCAAGTTGTTTTACAACAAGGCGTTTAACAGTTATTCATTCTTGGAAATACTAACTATGTGCAGGTGGAAGTTTGGGCTACAGAAGTTCCTAATTGTAAGATTAAGAGCTAAATGTTAACTTCTATATAGGAAACCGCTGCACCTTACCGACTGTGGCGGTGGTGGCAATCGTGGCGACGGCAGCCCTTGGCTCCATTCCTCGGAGGGCAGGATGTTGTGGTGCGATGACCAGCCCCGCTTGTGGAGGAATACAGGCCGGAGGCGGTGGTGGCGGTGGCGATTCGGGAGCTGCAACTTGTGGGGCCGGTTGTGGTGGGGGCGTGCAAGGAGACATGCTGCCGGGGGTGGACGAATTCGCTGTGCTGGGTCCGCTATCTGCCGCTCCAGGCCCCGGTATCTCTACCTGGTGATGTTTACCACTGCCTCGGTGAGAACTGTTCAGTATCTGCATCTCCCACATTTGCTCCTGACGAATCTCGTCGTTGTAGTCCTGAAAATATAAACAACCATGTAAAACTAATGTCTCTGTCTAAACACTGGAATTAATGGTTCCCTCACACTAACCGTGTGTAGGACAAGTTTGGAAACAACATTAGACTGAAAAAATCACTACCACAGCGGCATTTTGAGAATTGTGTATATTCCGGTCTCTATGCAATTGATGTTTTCTGTGGATATTTTATTTATCTAGTACATTTAATAAATAGAGGAAGTATTGAATTCTTCTCAAAAACTTCCATGTAAGGCGTTTACTGAAATATATGTTTTTAGACATCCTGAGTCCAGAAAAAAAATCCATTTCTGGAAAAGGGTCTATATATGTATCTGTGTGTGTTTGGTTATGTGACTTTTAACAGCACAGCACAAAAACCAAAAAGACAGCTAAAAACCAAACTATGTCTTTGGAATAATTTCCCATGTAATTTCTCACGAAAGGGGCAAAAAGGAAGCATTTGAAAATTATGGTATAATTTGAGCTTTATCAGGAATTGGCGATCAATAATTTCTTTTGTTGTTGTAGTTATATTTATGTTCATTTTAAGAGGAGTGTTTTCTAAGAACGCGAAACGAAGATTTCCCGATTTTCAAAAGTTTTTAAAATGTCGATTTGTTCAAACATGTATAATGATTTTGATTAATATATATATACCGGGTGAAAGGGAAGGCACTACATTAATTTGAACAACTGGTAGATCTGGGTATTTGGAACACATTTTGCATCTTACGTTTTTGTCTCTGACCATTTCCTACAGAGATATTTTAGTTTTGTCGAAAACAACCTGGCAACACTGCAGATTGTGTGGGTGGTCACGTTCCCTAGCTCAGTACTTAAACAGCGTAAAGGTGCGTCTTGAGGACAAACTCACACCCTGCCTTGTCCTTCCGTGTTTTCAAGGTGGAGTGAAGATCAATCACAAGCGTTAGCTCCCAAGGAAAGCGAAATGCCCGACAAGTTTACATTCACATACTGGGTCAATTCCCTGACCATCCTCAACGCAACGTTGTCGACTTACCTAACGTCTGAGAGAGCACTTCGGAGTATTCCTTCGTGTCTTTTAAATGATTAATTATTTCGAAACCCTGTGTGATGTCCCATAATTACTACCGAAGCTATGTTAGAAATGTTACTCTACGCATCTTACAAGTAACAAACTGTTATCTTCGTACATTCTTGTGGAATTACCCATCCAATTGGGATAAAAAATATTTATTTTTTCCAAACTGGCTGATCAAATAACAAAATGCCATTAGACCTTTTTGTTTGTAATGCTTCTATGGTAGAAGAAATGTAATGACCTCCCTTCCATTCTGTATATAGATTTGACTGTTCTTTTAGTCTACCATATTCTCCTAGTCTGGTTGTACTTCTAAAGAAATATTAATAAAACCAGTTTTACAAACGTTTATCAGGATTAACATGAAGTAGATAATTGAAGATTGAGCTTCTTAGGTAGTGATATACTTATCATTATGTTTTATTATATTTCTTCCTTCAGGTTATTTTCTTGATGAAGACACATATTTAGTGCACATAGTATTATGAATTACCTACTATATTTGATTGTAAACATCACACAATTAGAGCTCTTCATTCGGAATGACTTGCATAATTGGAAAACCACAACACATAGGCAATATTTAAGAGATGCCATAACCGGAATTTGAACAACGCATCTTCCGGTTATCGAGCGGCTGCTCTAACCACTAAGCTACCATGGCCAAATTGCCAGTATGACATTAAATTTCCCAACCGATTCGCATTTTCCCGGTAGACCACAAAGGAATCTCACATCACAGATAAATACCCCAAAGTCGACTTACAATTGTAAGTACTTTATGTCCCGAGTTTAAGTAACCTTTAGTTGGTAATTATTATTTACAACACTGCTCAAATACAATTTCTGTGTTTAAAAAGACCAGCATTAAATTTGTTGGCATACATAAATAATAATTAACATACACAATATCTTACAGCACAGAATGTGTATTTATTGCTAAGGCCCACAATTTTTGTTAAATACTTTGTTTTTGGAATTAACATTTTGAGATACGTCTAAATACACCTTTCTCATAGGATAGATCATTACTCCTTTTTTCCTGTTAGTTGTGCAAAGTGAACGAAATTTAAAAGCCACTACATAGCAACCAACTTATTTGACTTTCACTTAAGCCTGCTGTGTTCTTCTAGAGAGAGAGAGAGAGAGAGAGAGAGAGAGAGAGAGAGAGAGAGAGAGAGAGACAGACAGACAGAGAGAGCATAATGCGTGTATAACACTCACCTTTCCTTGCGACTTTTTAGGATCTGATCATGGATTAGAAATTCCAAAAGCCACTCTATCTCTGATTCTGTATGCTCTTATGTATTTCTATTGGATATTTTGGTTGTAGTTTACATTTTAAAACAAATCACTTACGTATAAGTTTACGCAGTCTAAAGATTGCTTGCAATAGCAGCAATCTCATATTAATTCACAGTTCATTATTAGCTTATGACCAAAACGCAGGATATAGATCTTTCTGTGGCAATTGCAACACATAGTGGTAAGGGAAGGGTAAACCTGGATTTATTATTGATGCTGATGACAGGGTTAATGGAATAGTGCCTTATATAATAACATTATATTAGGTGCAACTCTTAAATGATTATTGACCTCTTGTTATTTCAATATACCTATGTCTCACTTTAGCGCGCGCGCGTGCTCACACATGCCGTGACAAATGACAGTGTAACAGGTCCCCCTTCTGATACCATGTGACAAATGAGAAGTGTAATTAGAACGCTTTATTTACCTTAAACTTAAATTAGCAAAACACAGTAATAATTCGCTGGTAATACGCCACCGGTAATGGCCACCGTTAATAGCCTATATAAGTGAGTCGGGATGCCAAAGGAGCGAGGTTTTTAACTGTTGAACGAAACAGTTGTTACAGCTTTCAGTTGAGGCGGTTCGAGCGAGTGTATAGTGACACGAGTGTGACAAATGACACGTACAGTAGCTTTTAATGTCACTTTATTTATCCGTGAAACTCAATCATAAAAACACGGTTTTCTTATGGTTAAGGCAATCTACAATTCGACGTGACCTTGAAACTCCGCTGCTCGACTCTTCTACTGCTCTCTCTGTCTACAAACAGCTGCTTTAGACGATACACACACTAAAAACAGCTTCACTCAACAAACAACTCCGACGCGACGATTAAATGTCTGAAACTGTACACAATACGCAGTGAACACCGACTCTGTCCTTTATAGTTCAGGCTAATTGGTAGCAAATTCTCCGGAGAATACACATCCTCTCACAAATTCTCATAAACAATCCCCCAGTCAAAAGTCTCGAACAGTCTAGAAAAAGGATGAGCGAAGTTCTCTCTTTAGAGAACCTTATGCAGCGAGCGGCAATGCCTTACTCCACTCCTCGGTTAGAGGGACAGACAATGAGTATCAGTGACGGACACAAACAGACGATTCCATGGAAGTTTCTAAGTCATACATTGAATTTTCTGGGAATGTTCTCAGAAAACCCCTTTCATTCCGGATGATTTTTGCATAAATGGTAAACAGAGACAGCCAAAAGCTTAGTATATAAAAAATCTGATGTGTTGCACTCACATGACTTTCTCTACTCTTGTACTAACCGTTCTTACAAATTCTTATTCCTATACCTTCTTCGTGTTAGTTAAGATAAACATTTGTACAGCTTATCTTATTGCTTATTTCCTTGTAGGTGCAAGGGGAATGTTATAATACAGTAGGCTTTGTGCGATTGTCAAATGTTTTAAAGCTTTGAGATTCTGTTGTCTTTGCACACTTAACATATAAAAAAATGAACAACGATGACCCATTTCACGAAAGTTTTCCGAAACTCAAACACATAACAAGGAATATCTCCGAAATCGTTCACCGTACAAGAAAATTTATTGAGGCATAAATTGTGTATTTTAGCAAGATCTACATTTTTTGTGTAGCATGATTTGGTCTATCTCTAACGGTTTACCAGTTATGCAAAAGTTGTCCAGAGTAAATACGACTACAGGGGCTATAGCCAGAAAATTCAAGATATACATTTCATTTGTCATCAAAATATCTCAAACATATGACATTTTAATCAAAATCGTTAGAGCCATTTTCAAGAAAATCAAAATGTTCGAACAATTTTCCATGTAAAGGGTAGTTTAGGGTGGGGCTATTTTCTTCAGAATCTTCGTGTCACATCCTTGATAATTTTTTTTTTAAATTTATTTATTATTTGAAGTCGCTTCAACATAAAAGTCATATCGCGACTAAACATTGAGGAAAAAAAGGAGGAAACATATCATGAAGTTTACAATGAATTTAAATATTAACTTTGCATGCTTTGATGAACTTGATGATACATCCTTGATAGACATTAAACTTAAATACCAACTTTGGTTTTTAACCGACTTTTCGGTTTTGAGTTATGCTATCCACAGACTGACAGACTGACAGACTGACACACAGACACACACGGACCTTTTTCTAAAAATGCTTTTTTTGGATTCAGGGGGCCTCAAAACATGTATTTCCGGTGAAATCTCGGCATCGAATTTTTGGGTGGAATACAATACTTCCCCTACTTACCAGCAGAGAAAGTAAAAACGTGGATCTGAAATCACCAATTTATGCCAAATTCCTTTTCTTTTCTTTTTGTTTCTTTTGGGTGAACCAAACTTATTTATTTGAATTTGCCAATACTTACACTTTTACAAATAGGAATATGTTATTCGTTCCTTCATTCCTTGGCCTTGCAAAGAAAACGGAATTTCAAAGACATCATATAGCAACCAGCTGTTAAAGAAGTTCCACTATCGCTTAAAGTTCATCGTATTCCCATATTCCCCTTGCACTAAAAGAAAATTCCCAATAAGGTATAATCTGACAAAGATTCTTGACAACCTTGTTTCCAAGAAGTAAGCCTTTGGCTACCCACACTCGGTGTAAGGTCATTAGAGAATACAATAGAACTGCTCAGGATACGGGCCGGCTTTCTGAAGCAGCTTTGCAACTTAAGTACACTATGGTACGTCAATTGTATATTGCTACTCTCATTAGTTGTGTTAAAGACCGTGTGATAGGGAATCTGGACAAACTATACTTTCTGAAAATATTTATGCCGATTAAAATGGAGTTTAGAGAAATAAGCATTTGCAAGAATATTGTGTATAAGAGTGAGTATAGCGCTCCATAGTTTTTCCAAATGAGCTATATGGAAAGTCTGTGTCACAATATTTGGCACGACAAGGGGTTAAAGAGAGGCAAAGTCCAGGTATGTTAGAAGAAGGTAAAACCACACTCCCCTTTTTCGCAAAGGTTGGACATTGCTGGTCTGGAATCAATATTTGTTTCAGCCAATTATATCTACCTTCACATTTCAGATCATTCGCAATTTGATTCTAAACATTTTCTTTTAACACAGCATCCTTGTTAAGATCTATACCTTTTATCATAAAGATAATGTTGCCGCCCAAATTAAAATAATTAGCTTCTGATTAAATTACTCAATGTCTTCTGTTTTCTGCTTCTGCACAGTATGATACTGATATATTTTTCTCTTGGGTCCCATTAAGTTGAATATGAAATATTGGAGATTGTAAGGTTTGACGTATTCTTCTGGCGATATTGTTCATGTTCATGTTAGTGAAAAGCACTGTGAATTACGCCGTTTACTGATGTGCCGACAAGCCTATCTGTTCGTGTTACATTTGCGTTCATTTTCTATGTGAACGTGTTTACCACTTTTTGAGAATTTGTTTCCCGTCAAGCAGCAATCACTTCGCAAACTGCTACTGACAGTGTTACCTATGCATTGTTTAGTATAAATAAGGTGCAAAACATAACAAGTCAGAAGCAATTATTTAAATCCTTATAATTTATAGTTTCTCTATCTCGCAGTTCAGATCACGATTGAATTGTAAAAGGAAAATGTCGATGTCAAGCTTACTAAAACCCAGCGCAAAGCCCCTACCGGGCCAATCTACCGCTCGGCCACTGCGTCTCCCACCTCTATCCACTACAGGCGTCATGAGTAAGAAGGAGTGCTGGGTCCAGTACTCTGGACTCTTCCGGTCGGCTATGTGGTCTTCGTGATCTGGAGCCGCTACTTCTTAATCAAGTAGCTCCTCAATTGGTCTCAGGGACCTAACGAGGCTGAGTGCACTCCAGACTAGCTCTCCCCAGCGGGAGAAAAGCCCCCCGTCGGTATCCCAGTAGGCAGCAGCGCTATCATCACTGTGCAAAATTACTGAAAAGGAAATCACTGAAGCGGAAACCAAATGGGAGCTATTGAATCGAGCCATTCCTAAGAATTAAATCACATAATTAGGTATGCTTCTTTTATATGTTCCGTTCCTGTGATAAGTATTTGGAGAATATAACGTACAGGTTTCTCACATTTTCAGGTGGTTTAATGCATAGTCTTCAAGTATTATTAATGGTCCACATTGGAACATCAATGCACTATACAATATGTGTGAACTACAAGTCATACGTGTAACCTCCAACAGTTTCTGGCTAATTGCATGACTTAACCTCAATGTATGCAATACACTCGTCATTGTTGCTTTACTGGAAAGAGATAGAACGTTCATCGTGTGAGTCAATAGGCTTTTCATACACACACCACGCAATGTGATCGAATGGGTTTAAGTAAGAGGATCTCACAGTCCATTCCACTCCATTAAGTTCTCTTGTCCCTCCTTGCATTTATATCAAGTGAAGGTTAAAGGGAGCTGTTGAAAGACGTGTGTCACCACACTATCAGCGGCTTTATGAACACGTTATTTAAAAAAAACAGTTCGAAGGGAACACTATCGCACATTTATAGACCAGGGTAAACAGTAAGCCAAGAGGCAAACCTTCCGAAAGATCTGTTTCGTAATCTTCAGAGCTTAATTTGCCTCATCCCAAAATGGAGAATGAGATACATGCCCATTTATTTGATCAAAACGAATACTCCTGTACAATATTATGGAAGTATCCGAAACTTATTTGTGATTAGGTGGGAAAGAGTCTTTAGGGTAATGCCAATTCAGTTTTCTCTAAGGGCTGTAATGGCGACTGATGTTGATGTGCCTTTGGGGTGTAACACGTATTTGACATTTTACAATATTAAATTAATATACTGTCAAGTCCACGAGGCCAGTACGTTATCTGTGCTATGTGGTCGTAAAACCCTTCTCATGCAGACTTTGGACTAAAACTAAGTGCTCTATAGCCTTCATATACACAATGGTCATTTGCGAACTACTCTTGTTGTTAGACAGCAAGTAAACACTTAGATTTAGACTTTGCACCAGCTACAGTAATATTCCGGTGTAGAAAAACCGAGACTTCATAAGAAACAGAACCTGTAACGCTTCCTGTAAATACCACAGAGGCAAAAAATCTATTAATAAGGCATTTTCTATATCCACACTCCTCCACTGGTTCGTTAAACTATTCGTCATTCCAGACACTGTCATGTTTGCTTTCATACTCCTTGTGGGGAGCGTCTGGTACACTTATGAGCAATTTAAATGATACTATTTAGACGAAGAAAACCAAGCTTTGCTACCTTCTCATGTTCCTATAGACCCATTTTAATACTTTTCAATGACCTTGGGGGACTCCTAATAGACTCTGGAGATAAACAAGATGACTAAACCACTCATTATTAGATTGCGAATAAAATTGAGGTCACACTTATAGTTGACTCATTTTCCGAGTTTGTGTTTAAGAAGTTTGACTTGTTCCACATTTGATTTCTGGTACTCGTGACAATCACTTTGAAACTCAGTTCTACCAGATACATATCTTCTTACCATTTTGGAACCATAAGAGGACCTTTATTTAGATTATTTTCAGATACTTGAAATAACATGAAAAATAGTACATATGATTTGGTGATTTCCTTCAAAATTAAGCTCACCATACGCTGTGTGGGTTTCAATTAATAAGGCTTTGTACTATCATCAACTCAGGAGAATGTCTTTGTCCTTGAACACACAATCGCGCCGTGGAGTTGGGAGCTTCTTGGTGCAATGTAAACAGAGTAAACTCCAACAGTTCAAAAGCAAGGCAGTTGTATTGTAAGCAGTGCCAATGTTGCTATAATGTTATATCGTGTAGTTGAGTATCCAATAAACAGTTCATTAGTGAAAGCACTGGAGGTATGATCATAATTGATTTGTTTTATGCGGTAATACAATTTATTAGTGATGCTCCTTGGCGTAATAGGGATTTATTGCATCAGGAAAGAAAAGATAAACTTTTGAAACAGGGTGTAAAACGTCAGCGCGAGAGGAAAAAATCTGGTGTGTTGCACCCACATGACTTTCTCTACTCTTCTTCTAACCACTTCTACAAACTCTTATTCCAATATATTCTTCGTGTTAGTTGAGATAAACATTTACATAAATTATTTTATTCCTTATTTCCTTGTAGGTGCAAGGAATATGGGAATACAGTAAGCTTTGAGCGGTAGTTAAATCTTTTAAAACTTTGAGATTCGGTTGTCCTTGCACGGTTAACATAAAAAAATGAACACTGATGTCGCATTTGACGAAAGTTTTAAGTTTTCGGAAACTAAGACTAATAACAAGAAATTTCTTCGAAATAGTTCACTCCAGAAAAACATTTATTCAGACATAAAGTGTGTGTTTTAGCGAGATCTATATTTTTTGTATACTAAGACTTTGTCTATCTCTTACGGTTTACGAGATATTCAAAAGCCATCCAGAGTAAACAGAACTACATAGGCATGGCCAGAAAATTCAAAATACACATTTCACTTGTCATACGAAAATCTTTAACATATGGCATTTTAATCAAAATCGTTAGAGCCATTTTCAAGAAAATAAAAATTTTCGAAAAATGTTCCATGTAAAGGGTAGTTTAGTAGTTTAGGGTGGGGTTGTTTTCTTCAAAATCTTCGTGTCGCACCTTTGAAAACCATTAAACTTAAATACCACCTTTGGTTTTAACCGACTTTTCGTTTTTGAGTTGTGCTGTCCACAGATTAACAGACACAGACAGACGGACAGACAGACACACACACACACACACACACACACACACACATACACACACACACACACACACACACGCGCGCGCGCGCGAATCTTTTTCTAAATATGCTTTGTTTGGATTCAGGTGGCCTCAAAACATATATTTCTGGTGAAATTTTGACATCACATTTTTGAGAGGAAGTAAAAAACAGCACGTTATCTCAGGTTCACTTGTGTCAACCACAATCTCATAGCTAAACTCCTGAGTAAAAAACGGTGTATTATTTTAGCACAACATACTGATTGCATACTAGCCATTGTAAGCTACTGATAAACTTTATACAAGAATTGTTTTTCCCACTTGAATTTAAAAGATCTACACTCGAGCGACTCATGCAATATGCGAACATCACATGAAAACCTGTACTAAACTGGTTCCCAACGTGTTGGCTCACTATGCCCTGGGCACAGCAAGTGGTATTGCCACTTAGGGATTGACACCACAAACTTACGCAGTGAAAATGCCAACACTTGGTTAGTCTGGGCTTTTTATTTCGGATGCAATACGTAACCAAATTGCAATATTTTACGGAATGTTATCTCACTTCGATACGTGGAGTTCACTCCCAGCCCTAAGACGCTACAGTAAAGCTGTATATAGCTCAAAAGCTAATAACTTGATTTGAAGAATGCAAACTTATTTTATAAGAAATATAAGTTATTTTGTGATGAAATAAAGCACATTCTTTGGACTTTATGTAGGAATATTCTAATAACGTTGTGTATAATAAATATTATAATAAAGAAACGCATATGGCGTTTATGGATTTCGAAAAAGGTTTCGATAGAGTAAATCGATACAAAATGTGGCAAATATAGGAAGAAAGAGGATACCCACAACAACTTATAAGAATGATACAATGGTTCTATTTTCAAACAAAAATAAATGTGAGGACCAGTGGTAAACTTTCTGCAAAAATTTGTACTAATCAAGGTGTCAGACAAGAGTGTACTTTATCACCTACTCTTTTTAGTATTTATATTGACGATCTAGTGAGCAAATGGAAGCAACTGGTGAACGTGGGTTTTAAAATTTCAAATAACAACTTTTTAAATATTTTATTGTTTGCCAACGATTTGGTTGTCATACAAAATAGCGAGTCTGCGCTGCAAAAATCTATTTTTAAACTTAATTAACTATGTGAACAATATAATATGAAAATGTATTTTATAAAAACAAAGGTATTGGCATTCATTGGGAAACAACCCATTAGAACAAAGATAGTTGTAAATAACCGTTGCGTAGAATAGGTAAGTATTGTGACTTTTCGGTGGGTGTAAAGTAAAGAAGACGGATGTAGTCGGGATAAAGATACACTTTTATTTCCGTAAACAGTAACTTCTTACACTCGTTGCAACAGCAAGAAAGTCTTTTCCGATTCACTCACAGCACGGCTCCAAATTCGTCAGAAAACTGTCCCTTCTCCGTCGGCACGACTCCTCGACGCTTCGCATACGTCTCTTCTTTCCGTCGGCACGACTACTCAACGCTTCTCATACGTCTGTCCTGACTCTCTGTCGCACTTTACCGCTATTTATATCTCCCAAGCACTATTCTGGAAAGTTCAGTTATTGTGGTGAAATACAAAGCAGAAGATTCCCGAAGTCTGTATCCTTTTCTCTCTTTCGGCAAGCGCCCCAACATTGCGGCCATTCTCTGTCACTTTCCTTCGGCTCCTTTGCGGTAGTACCGACAATAATGCGATGGGTGACACTGCTGTTGTCGGCAATTAGATGCGGCGGGGGCGGTGACAGTATTTTACCTTCTTAGGAAGTGATGTTAGCTACGAAAAGGAATATGACGTGAACAATAAAGTACCCACATTTCAAAGACTGTGTAGAACAACAAATAGGACATTCAGAAGCAAGGTACGTAAAGAGACAAAATTAAAGGTTTACAAAGTTATGGCTGCACATGTACCTACTAGCATATAGAAGTGAAACTTGGACATTAACTGAAACGAAACAGAGTAAAATATAGGTCTCAGAAATGAAATTCTTAAGAAGTGTGAAGGGATGTACGAAGAGAGACCTAATAACAAATGAAACTATCTGAGAAGAGTTGGATATTTTTAATATAAATGACAGGCTAAAAGATTACAAACAAAAGTGGAAGGAACATGTCGAAAGAATGCCAGATACCAGATTTCCTAAACATATACTGCATTATCATCCTAAAGATAGCAGATCGGTGGGCAGACCCAGGAAACGATGGCTGGAGGACTTTGAAGGCGGAACAGATACCTGACTGCCTATCCCATGAAGTGGAGGAGAAGGAGAAGGAGAAGAAGAAGGAGGAGGAGGAGGAGGAGAAGGAGAAGGAGAAGAAGAAGGAGGAGGAGAAGAAGAAGAAGAAGAAGAAGAAGAAGAAGAAGAAGAAGAAGAAGAAGAAGAAGAAGAAGAAGAAGAAGAAGAAGAAGAAGAAGACAGTGCTATAAATGAGCCTCACTTTTCAACACAGAGGATTTAAATGATTTGGTTCGGGATCTTGATTTAAGTAAAAGCAAGGCAGAATTACTCGCCTCAAGATTGGACACCAAAGTAAGTTTCTTCCGCCAACGCCAAAAAGAATTTGAGCATTTATTTTTTAAAGAAATGGATCTAGTTTTCTTCAATAATACTGAGAATTTGTTCCAATCACTGGGTGTTAAGCATAAATATGACGATTGGCGTTTGTTCATATATCCTTCGAAAACAATTTTGAATGCAATGTTACTACATAATGAAAACATTCACTCCTTTAGCCAAGGCAGTTGGTTTGAAGGAAAATGAATTCTTATTATCCTCAATCAAGTATGACAATTTTTATAGATAGATATGTGCGGATTTGAAAGTTATAGTCATCTTGCCTGGCTTAGAATTTGGTTTTTCTAAATTTTACTGCGTCTTGTGCAAGTGGAATGGTAGAGATAAAAGTAATCATTATATTACATATTCTTGGCCAGAGAGACAGAATCATTTAATCCAGGACAAGATAATGTTCTTCACTAACCACTTGTATATTCTGCAAAAATCTTATTGCCTCCACTGCATATCAAACTAGGCCTATTTAAGAATTTTGTGAAAGGAATGGATCGTTATGGAATTATGGTATTTCTCTTACTGAAAATTAAATTCCCAAGGATCAGTGAAGCTAAACTAAAACAAGGAATATTTGTTGGCCCACAAATAAACGAACTGGTGAAATGTAAGGAATCTTAAAACCATTTAAATATGCAAGAAGCAGCCACATGTCAATCTTTAAAAAAAAGTTGCCACAAACTTTCTAAGAAGCTTCAATTCCGATAACTTGTTAGTGAGATGATTGAGAACTGAAAGATAATGGGATGTAATATGTCTTTAAAAATACACTTTCTGGAGTCACATCTTGATTTCTTCCCTGAAAACCTAGGGGCTGTCAGCGACGAACAAGTGGGAGCGTTTCCGCCAAGGTATGTCGGAAATGAAATGGAAAGGCGCCACTAGGGTAAATGGTGTCCAAAATGTTGGCAGACTACTGCCGGACACTGAAGAGAAATCTCCTCAAGCAAAGTACAACCGAAAATCCCGTTAACATACATTTTAGATGAGTAAAGGTAATTTCAGCAAAAATATCATAATAGCATAGTGTATAGGTAGGAAAAATCTTTTTATGTAATTACTCAAAAACCCTCGGTGACGGAAAAGTTCCGCAAAAAGATCTGAATTCATCACAAACATCTGAGCCAGGAACATCCTCTTGTTTCTCTTATAATATAAACAGGTTCAGCTTTTGTAAGGCGATGGCGATGGCGATGGCGATAATGATAATGATAATGATAATGATAATAATGATAATAATGATAATAATGATAATAATGATAATAATGATAATAATGATAATAATGATAATAATGATAATAATGATAATAATAATGATAATAATAATGATAATAATAATGATAATAATAATGATAATAATAATGATAATAATAATGATAATAATAATGATAATAATAATGATAATAATAATGATAATAATAATGATAATAATAATGATAATAATAATGATAATAATAATAATAATAATAATAATAATAATAATAATAATAATAATAATAATAATAATAATAATAATAATAATAATAATAATAATAATAATAATAATAATAATAATAATAATAATAATAATAATAATAATAATAATAATAATAATAATAATAATAATAATAATAATAATAATAATAATAATAATAATAATAATAATAATAATAATAATAATAATAATAATAATAATAATAATAATAATAATAATAATAATAATAATAATAATAATAATAATAATAATAATAATAATAATAATAATAATAATAATAATAATAATAATAATAATAATAATAATAATAATAATAATAATAATAATAATAATAATAATAATAATAATAATAATAATAATAATAATAATAATAATAATAATAATAATAATAATAATAATAATAATAATAATAATAATAATAATAATAATAATAATAATAATAATAAATACTGTTACCATTTCCTCCTGTTCGAGTATTTTGAGATTTCGCGTAGCGAAATTATAGTACCTGCTTCTTATGCTCCTTAGGGAAGTAAAAAATTTTTGTAAAAAAATTCTACCCACAATATAAACAGTTTAAACTTGTTTATCTCAATTATTGTGTGGTGGCTAGTGATCGTAAAGAAGTTCACACATTTTAAACATTTTACATGAAATAAACAACATATTTATGTGAATGACATATTTACACATAGAATCATACACATAAAGCTTAAATTGTCTAATTATATTACATATTTCTATGTTGCTATAACTGTTCTACTGTGAAGGGCAATCTTTGACGATTTAGTTTGTTTAAATGATTTTTTAACGAAGTTTCAACGTATAGATTTTGTATCACTCTGTGTTGTAATGAATACACAATTCTGTTACACATTTTAACATATTTCATTGCTCAGGGCAAAGCTAATTAGAGAAACAGTATTTTAAAATAACAGTAAATTAATAATTGATATATGCAATACATAAATAATAATACACAACGCATGCATTTACTTTACTCATTTCATTGGATTTCAGTTTTGCTATTTTAGCAAGGTTACACATTACTTACAATCATTTTGTAAATAAGTACTCTAAGCTACATCCAGTTTTTTGCTGACTCCATTTTAACTATAATTTTGCAATTGGCAGTATGATAGACTACACAACACACCTCAATACTCGGTTGCTTTTTTCCTTCAGGAGTCTACGAAGATACTCCTCTTTTATATTAAATGAGTTACTTATAGTGGACAAATTGACAAAGTTTAACATACGATGCATTTCAAGCATCTAAGATGTTCACCCACTCCGGCGTCTGAAACTGCTTTAGTTTTTCTCATGGTTGGTAAACATACCTATAAACCCCTAAAGATTTGTAAATTCCTGAAGTTGCACCAGTTAAGCCAATTTAAGAGGGGTAGCTCAGTGGGTAGACGATCTGTGGAATGTTTCTCTGGTCAAGATTATTCCCTGTCCTTCCTAGAGTCTGGAGTGTGAATGTGTGTGTGTGTGTGTGTGTGTGTGTCTGTGTGTGTGCGTGTATGTGTGCGTGCGAAATGCCAAAGAGCCAAAATCTGTAAATCGAGCCAACTTCACTGCCGATAGGAAATGTGTTCCAAAGAAGGGGTCACCAATATAAGCCATTGAAGTTAAAGATGGAGTATAAATGGAACAATTAAAAACAACTTAATGAATGTCTGCTATCCCAGCTTCGTGCCCGTGAATGTGCATAAATACAGTTATTATTCCCCGTGGAATATTCTGTTAATGATGCTGTACACATTTGGATGTGCACTAAATATCAGCCTTGCAATGCGCTTTTAGCTGCACCTCCGAATGTTGGTTCATTACAACACTAGTTGAATCTCGGTTCACTTGCTGTGCTCGTTAACATATTTTCAGCATATATTAGCTGAGTGGTTAGACCGCTCGGCTACCACCTAGGCGGTCCGGGTTCGATCCCAGGGACCCGCATGTGGTATTTGTGGTGGACGAAGCGCCCTCTGAGTGGGTTTTCTCAGGGTTTCCGGTTTCCCCCGCCATTCATTCCACCAATTGTTCCATTATCACCTTTCCAATCATCGATTTTGCCTGCATTTCATATCACCCTCTTCCTCACTCTCATACCTGATGCTTGGCTGACCACACACTTCCAGGTCTCCACTCTGTCCGGTCCAGAGGTTCCTCTGGTTCCCGACAGGCGTCTGACCATAGGCACTGGTTTGTACGTCCTAGGGGGTGTAAGCCCTAAATGAGGGGAGGGTAATCAGGAAAAGACGAAGAAGATATTGCAACGCTTTTCTTTTATCCATGATTTGACTATTAAACTATTCAACCCAGCATTCGCCCAGCAACCGAACAAATCGAAGAAATCCCTCGGTCAGTCGGTTAGCTTCAGAGGTTTTGAGACTTTCCATTCAGTAACTACTTAAGCTTATTAAACACCTTACGACGGTGAAATGGTCCCGTATTCAAAAAATCTGATGTGTTGCCTACACGCAACTTTCTCTACTCTTGCAGTAACCATTCTTACAAATTCTTTTTCTTCTATCTTCTTCGTGTTAGTTGAGATAAACATTTGCAGAAATTATCTTATTGCTCGTTTTCTTGCACGTTCAACTGGATGACTTTTGCATAACTGTTAAAGCATAAGAGAAAGACCAAATCTTACTATACAAAATATGTAGATATTGCTAAAACACACACTTTATGTCTAAATAAACTTTTTGTAGAGTGAACCATTTCGGAGATATTCCTTCTATGTGTGTGAGTTTTGGAGAACTTATATTTGAATCGAATGGAACGTGTTATTCATTTTTATACGTCAACTGTGCAAAGAAAACGGAATTTGAAAACTTTAAAATATTTAACTATTGATGAAAGTTTACTGTATTCCCATATTTTCCTTGTACCTACAAGAAGATATACGATAAGATAATTTCTAAAAGTGTTTATCTAAACTAGTACGAAGAAGATGTAGGAATTAGAGTTTGTAAGAATGGTTAGTACAAGAGTAGAGGGAGTCGTGAGAGTGCAACACGTCAGATTTTTTAAAGTAAGTTATTTAGCTTTTCTGAGTATTTGTTACGTTATAACAGCTAATTGTCTACCTACCTATTTCAGTACATTCATAACCTAGGTGTCTGGAATATCACATCCGAACAGCTACTAAAGAGATACCTTAACGCAACTTTTGTAACAATTATGTTATATCAAAAGGCATAGCCGTGTTGTTAAAATATTTCCCTTAAAATATAAGTTTTATGTATGCTTACTCTTCTGGTAAGCACATTCATGTTGGAAAATGGTAATGTGACAAACCCCGAACGACTTCAATGTGACATATGAGAAGCTCAGATATTCTTTTTCTGATCACCTTATTGCTCTTCTAAAACCAAATCCTAAAAACACAGTTCTCTTGTATCATTAACACAATTTACATCACGTCGTAACCTTGCAACTCAAGGTCATATCCTTGACTTGACTACGCTTTCTACCCCCTCTGTCTCACAAATTACTTCCGACGATTACATTCACTAAAATTACTGACACAACTCCGACGCGACTGTTCATTTTCTACAACTATTTCTGATGATACACGCATTCATTGAACATTGCATATATTAACTGCTAACAGCTGTCTCGTTCAACCCTTTGATGACTCTGTTATAAAAATACTGGCTGATCTCGCCTATATAAACTAGAATAACACAGCACGGAATTTTCTCGAAATTCACCTCTTCACGAATATCTCGTAAACAAGCCGGCAGTCAGAGTTCTCTAGAACAATCTGGAAAACGTTGTTCTGCCGCGCTCTAATGTTAAGGTTATTTACTTGCCCTCTGGGATTGCGGACAAGCATCACAGTATTATTTTCGGCAGTGTCTTTATGCATATTCGAACCCAAATGACCTAGTTGTCGACGGTCCCATAAACCCCACTTACTCAATTTATAGATATTCAGTCAAACAAAATTTATCCTTATATCCATTTTTGACGATTTGGATAAACTTAAAAATTGAAATTCTGCATTGTAATATTGCTGGTGAATGATTATAGGTTCTGCACAGCGTGTCATGAAATAACCGTTCCTGCCGGGTACGGTAGTTCAATGTTTCCTTAAGTGACACTGGAAGTGAAATTTTAGGCACACCCTTCAGAAAATTCGAAAACTAGCTTTTTGCTCCAAATGGTTGTTTCAATATTTGAGCATTCAAAAATAGTCAGCTTTTCTAGATCGCATCCTCCCTTCGCTCACTAAAACCATTTAAATGGCTCTGTTCGTGTTGTATTTGTCCGTTTAAATACTCCTCACACTTACTCTAGAAATTACGTCCAATTTTCACAGTTTCTGTAAATCTGAAATTGAATTTTGCGCTGAAAATCGATGCCTCTGCAAGGTGCTGCCATCTGATGCGTGTTTTGGTCAATTATACATATCTAATGTCTGCATAAAGGGAAGTTGAAGGAAAATTAATTGTGCTGGTATGTTGAAGTGTTTGTGTTACTTTCCTTATGGAGTAGTTCTTATAAATATAAATAACGTTTTATATATATATAGGATATTAACCCACAGTTGCAGCTGTTTTAAATATACTATGCGTTCATTTGCATCGTTTGATTTGTACAGTATTTAGTTCCACGCTTGTGTTGGCGTGCGTGTTTCAGGATACTGCAAATTGCGTTTTAGTAAATTCATTATACATGTATGAGTATATATATATATATATGAGGTGGCGTCTTTTAAAGGGAAGCATGAGCAAAAGAAGACCACATTTGCAGGCATTAGCGAATAAATTATGTCATTATTTAGCATTCACAGAAATCAAAACGTATTCTCATGTTAGTTTTATAAACAGCAATCCTGCTTAATAAACTGGAGATATTTAATACAGATTTACATTTATTCATTCACACACAATTACAATAAAACAAATATTATTGCAAGTAAAATTGCTGGCATTTTTAGAAATTACGCTGCATGCTGTAAATGTGAGCCCGCATTATAAGTATCACAAATTGGTAAAATAGTTTTGATTGTCAATTATATATTATTTTGCTACTTACAAGTCACGAAGACTGCAATCATACTCATGTTTGTTACATAACCAGCAATCAGCTGAGGAATGAGCAATTAAATATTATAACATTATAACCACCTGTGGCTGTGATAGGCAAATTATTGTACCCTTCGTCCTACTATTTTTGAGTTTGTTCATATATATCTTCATTCATTCCAAACATAATATTACTAGAATAGTTAAAATATTACAGTGAGTCTAACCAAAATTATCTGGCATTATGAATCTACATTAGATGCCAGCAGCTCAGTGGAGCAAAGTGGACGGGTAAACGAATAGGAATTTAAAGGTATGATGTTTATTTAAAATAATAATATATAAGGAATATCATATTGTTAGCGGACAGAGTAGAAAGTCCCATTGAAAGTCGGACAAGATCTGAAAAGAAAGTATGTGGATATTTCCCTCAGATGCTAGATGACCAAAGTAACTCCAGCTATTTGCTGATTCATACCAGCACATTCCAGGAACTTTTAAGAAATTTTAAATGTCCGGATTGTGAATGTAGAAACAAAGGAACAACATGGATTTGTTAGAAAGTTACATGTTGTTTGTAGTTTATGTGGCAAATGTTTTGGACAGCATATACAAGTCCTCGAACTAAAGTTCAACAGAAGACTGTACGATCACCCTTCGATGTTAATAGAAGAAGCGTTGAAGCCTTCTTGAACATGGGGTTGGACACAGGTATATGCAGAAGTTCTGCATGCATATGTCAATGATTGCGTGGACTCCAGACATTTACAACTCACATGAATGATCTAGCATTAGAGGCGAGCATTTTGAAAGACAAGCTGCTAAGCGAGTCTAGAATGATGGTTCGTACATGAAGAAATAGATTACTCGCTTATGAATGTAGATATTATAGATATTTCTGTGTCTGAAGTTGGCAGCTGGAACAGGCGAGACCGCACTTCCTGTATGGCATTGGTCTGGTGATAGATATTTTGACAGGACTAATAATTGATTACGAAGTTCTATCAAAATTTTGTCATTATTGTGTCCCCTTGGCCAATGAAATGGACACTGCTACCACAGAATATATGATTCTGGTGGAAGACCACACTAAAGGCTTCAGAATCCACAGAGGTTCAGGCTGCTGAAATTATGTGGAGGCGGTCAGTACAGAACTGTGGAATGAGAGACACAACTGTACTTGTCCGACGGAGACGCAAGGACTCACCAGCATCTAAATTCATGTGCGGTGTATGGTGATGTGGAAATAGTGAAGGAAGAATGTGTCAATCATGTAGCTAAGAGGATGACTACGGCTTTCCTCAGGCTAAAGACACAACCGACACTAGGGATAGGGTGGTCGTGGTCGAGCTACGCTGAAGCCTGCAAGTTAAAACACTGACCAGTAGGTGACCAGTAACCAGACTGGCTATCCAGAAGCATCTGACAAATACTGATAAAACGAATAATCCTATATATGCCACGCTTTACCATTATAGATCAACAGATAAGAAGCCAGAACATCAGAAGTGTCCTGAAAGATAAGACTCATGGTGTTTCTATAGTAGAAACATAGCTCGCGTTGAGACTCCGCAGAGCCATGGCAAGATATCTATTCAGTTTGATGATAGTATAGTTCGAAGAATGCTTCCCATATATCAGAGACTAGCTTTCTCTGAACTGCTTGCACGTGGTGCTTGTGGTTGGGCACAAAATACATATGAAAATGTTCATGTTCTCATTTGGAACAATTGTCCGAAATAAATGTTTATTTCTAAGAAGTGGCTAGATATTGGGACATTCCATATGGGCTGTTCAGCTTCTCAGGAGCTAAGAGCTGTGGTAAGGGGCGAGGGATGTTCAGCACCTACTTCAAAGATCAGTCAGACTCCGGACCTAACTCGACTCGACTCGGCTCGAGCAGGAGAACTACCGCTACGAACAGAGGAAGCATACAAAGGGAAGTAAAAACACAGAGGAGTATAAAGCAGGAGGCTCTTGATTCCTAAATAAATAGTCCTTTGCTTTGTAGTATGTTATTTTATAAAACATCGGTTTTCTCAAAACGTCATTTTCACGTATTCAAAGATCGGCTGTCGCCTGAGTTTTTCTTTAAATGGAATAAAATTTTCCTCAAATGTGCAGAAGCATCCATTGTAAAATGTCCACTATGGAATTCTAATACGAATAATAATTTTTAAAGAATATTTTTCATTAAAATGATTAATTTTAGAGAATAACATTTCTAAGATTTAAAAAAATACAATAATTCACTCATTCAACTTCTTGATAGCATTTAAACATACTATTATTGTACGTGGCTTAAAGCTCCTATTCGAAAATGCACAAATAATTTTCTCAACTTTTGAGGTGTACGCTTCATCTCGAATATGCGACACTTTCGCATAATAAACCGCATGAAATAATGTATAATTAAAAACCTATTTATCCAATTTGAATGGAATTTGGTATGCAGGTTACACTAACAGCAATACAATCACAACAAAAGTTTTACAAACATCCATGCAAACTATTGTAATTTGAAATTTCACTCCCAGTGTATCTTAAGGAAGCTTGCCTATGTCACACCTTTGCATCAAGCTATGTCATATATACATAGAACACGGAATATATTTGTATACCTATCAATAAACGAAGAATAACAATATATGGGTAATTTTTGTTCTAATGCGTGATTCACGGGGGGCAGGTACAGCATAAGGGGTATAAAAATTAGTAATATTCAATAATTAATTCCTATGAATTGAACAATCATATAAAGTTGCTATTCATATCATAAAACATAGTGGTTTTTCCACACGAGATAAACCTAATTTCAATTTCAAAAAATTAAATTTCCATGCCTAATTAAGTTATTCAAAATGGCAGCTCATTACTGTACTGGAATCATGATTTCCCTAATATACTGGCTATTTTTAAAGATATTTCAATTCTGTTTTTTTTTTTATATTAAAGCTTAAGCTTTGTGTTAGAGAAATGACCAGAACTAGACTTCTTTCTGCATAAACAATATTAAAAATGGATTTTCAAAAATTTAGAGCAAATTTTATAGATTATTTAGTAATAAATCATTCTTTTTCAGAAAAATTATTAAACAGAGGAGCATAATTCTGGTCAGTTCCCTAGATTGTGTATACAGTTACATGCACAAGAAGTTTTATTTAAATACATTGAGAAGTTTTAGAACTATCAAGGAAACAGTTTAGAAAAATGTACTTTTTGAGAAATAAGCTTTAAAACTTTGATATCAAACTTTGGGTACTTTTTCAAAATGTGAAAATAATCAAAATCATCCAGGAGCATATGATGTTTCTTCCTTTGCTGATTTCTTGGCTGCAGCATCTAATTTCAGTCTCTTCCTACACTGTCTGGCTTCTTTAGTACTTGCAAGTGCCCTTTTAATATCTTACCCCATGCTTATTCTCAGAGCGTGCAAAAATTTTCTTCATGCCCTCCACTTCCATTGCCCCTGCTGTTCCTTTATGGTTTATGGGACATTTATTTTCATGTCCCTCCCACCATTCTGCATGCTCTGGTGTGTTGTTCTTAGCCTCCCATTGTTCACATGCTTTGCAGTGAGTAGACAATGTTTTGGTATCAATTAGCTTACCAGATTTGCTGCCTATTACTGTACACACTCCATGATGTGATGAATGTCCCCTAGTTAGCCAGGTTCCATCACATGACACTAACAAATCTCTGCTGTTACTGAGAGCAATTTCTTCTGCCACAGCTGCACAAACTGATTCATTTTTTATTGCCTTAGTTGCATTGTTTATGTGGTTATTGATCATGTTGTAACTTGATTTCTGAACTGGTGGTCTCATGTTCATAAGTCCACAAAACACTTTCAGTCCTGCTAAGCCTTGCCCAATGCATCTCATAGAATACACTGTCCTTTTGTTGATAGAGTAGATATGGCTTTTACTGCCTGACATTGGGCTATTATAAAAAGAACCAATTTCCCCACAAGTGTCACATACTATACATAACTTACAACCTAACCCTGAAACATTATTTATACTTATATCTATTAATCCTCCACACACACAGCGAAGACACTTCACTAATGTATTGTACATTAAATCTAAATCAATTATGATATTGCCTGTACATGTGCCAGTAGCACCTGGGGCTTGTGCTTTCAATTTAGGTGAGGTTATTTTCCTCTTTGAAGCACTGCACTTCACATTTTTCTGCTCATTTTCACTGTTTATGTTCTTTGTATGCTGATTACCATGGAAACACTTCTTTCGTTGTCTGTACGCCGTCTTTTTATTGCCCATTTTAACTTGTTTCTGATACTAATTTCACTACTTGCACTGGAATCACAAAAAGAAAAAAATTCATATGCTTTCTATTTTAACCAGATAAAAACAAACAAAAGAACAGCGAATACAACATGGCAGAAGTATGAGAAATCTAACCTTCAACGCATTGCGCACAGCAAGTATGAAACATTTCGCTTCCAAACTCACCAAAATTGAAAACAAATAAAGATTTGGGAAACTACTGCCTAAAAATGGGCGTAGCTTTCACTGACATGACCTACTTAATGACGCAGCATCTGGTCTTTTAAATCATTACACTTAAACTAATGCAGATATCCGAAAAAAATTTTCTGCAACACACTCTTAAATGTTTGTTGCATACAATTACACACATTTTCAAAAATCGGTTTTTTGAAAATTTTTAGCTGTACATACCCCCTTAAGGAAGCTTTCCTATGTCACACCTTTGCATCAAGCTATGTCATATATACATAGAAGACGGAATATATTTGTATACCTATCAATAAACGAAGAATAACAATATATGGGTAATTTTTGTTCTAATGCGTGATTCACCTCTTATTTCTGTACTTCTGTTTATAGGTTATACAAAGGAGACGGAGGGCAAGCACACTACGACCTACTTAGATCTATTGTGGCTACTAACTCCCAGATGGAAGCAAGTACCCATAGCAGGTTACATGTTGCAGATAGAACGGCCACAAAGACCCACCGAGTTCTCTAACGTCTAACAGTTCTAGGCTTAAAGACCACTCATATACTGCTGAGACAATGAACGACCCGTCAAGCAGACAGCAATCTAGTCTCCACGGCGAGTTATCATTTCAGCAAATATCCGCAACATCAGTCTGGCACCACCAAAATGTTGAATGTTGTTTAAGGTACATATTAATGTTGTGAGTTAACTAGAACTTTTAAAAATGTTTGCTAATGACTGGTATAACAAATGAGAAGTATTTAGATCACCTAAGTTAAAAATATTGTTGATAATTCATAATTTCATATATTATTTCAAATTCTGTAGCATCTATAAAAACACAGACATTTCAAAATTGAATACAGCAATCTGTTTCTCTGAAGAGCTAAAATGATCTGAACCTCAATTATATCAAGTAAACTGGCAGCTTTAATAGTTATAAATTTTAAAAATCAAATTCCCTCCTTTTATGAACTGAATTTTTGTTTAAATGTCTACAGAGTTTTGTGATGTAAGTCAAGGATATAGTGGTTGGTTCACGTCATATCGCGTTTGATAAACTTCAAAAGATGCATGAATGAGATGTGTAGCATAATTTTAAGAGTACCGGGATTGGAAAAGGTTATTTCGAGAAATATTGAAAATATTGAAAAGAAGCCTCTATAATGTTATGTGCCCAGGCTAACCTGATTTTACAAATTGTTAAATTAAACACCTTTCTGGAAACAATTAGCCTGTAAGTTATACATTCTTGATTACTAGAAACTCAGGGCTATTATATGACAAAAATAAAAAAGTTGAGCACTTTGAAAAAAATCGTAATATCCAACGTGAAGATGCACTTTAATTACATTTTAATTAACATAATTTAAATATTAAAAGTTGATAACGTCTAGTAATATTCCTTTATTATTTGCCCACTAACCCTTAATGGAGTTATTAGCCAAGTGACGCACATTAAATCTGCATTTACAATTTGAAAGTTCATAATGACTAGTTGCGGCCACGTGATAGAGCACTGCACCATTTACATTTCTATTATGTCTACCTCGAAATGTCACCGACAGCGGAGCCAAGCACTATATTTTATTTCGGTGGAAGGTGTAAAATTTACTGCCAAGGGATGGAGGGAATCTTGAGCCACATACGTCTGGAGGTTGCTGAGTTATTGCTGCCCAGTTCAGCCAGTGGTGTCACGATCAGATTAATGTGCTTCTCTAAATAAATGGGGCCCAATATGGACAGGGATTTGGCGTGATGCACCATCATGTATCTTGGGCATTGCTTCTACATTTTTATTCTTGCCTACGGTAGTAAAGCTCTTCAAAAGGCTCTAGGTGATTACATACCTACTACATTTTAGTGCAAAACAATCCTTGTTACACTCTCGTAACTGGCACAGAAACCTTGTGGATAAAAAAGGCTTCATACTGATGAGAGAGTTGAATTCGCAAATGAATTGGTCCTTTGCACGGCGTAGTTACGTAATCGAAGTGGGATTGTTCCACTGGACAAAGTGGCTGTTACAATTTCCAACTCTAATACTTCTGTCTCCAAACGTTCTGTATGTTAGAACAGCCATCTAGCTAAAACTAGAAAAGAAAACAACACACAAACGAAGTATTATAGAGGCAGCATTAATTTAGGTTCCTCCAATCTTATTGCGATACGTATAGGTTGTAGGTAGAGTTGAACACCTACTATCATTGACTCAGGTCAATGTGTTTGTCCTTGAACGTGTAATCGTGGTGTGGAGTGGGGAGCTTCTTGGTACGAGTAAACAGAGTAACACCAGCAGTTTAAAATTACTGTCTACAATGCTGTTTGGAACATTCGATTATTATATCCACTAGCCACACGTTGATGTGGCATTTGTAACATGTCTATTTTATTTATATGCGTTTTATTGTATGTTCCACTTATTATTAATGATCGGATGGATGGAAGGATGGAAGCTTCAGTATGCCTCTGCTATCCACGGCCTAGTCTCCACCGGCAAATCTGAAGATTCTTTTAACACTCACTAATTTCAGGGGTGGTACTGATACATCAGATAGAATAAATAATCTATTTCACTTTAAAAAGTTTTGACCATATTATTGACACTCATAAATCCTTATTTTTTCAACAAATCGCTCACAAGGAAAATCCACTTAACAATGGCGTGCTCCGCATCTAATAGAATAATTACCAGGCACATCCAACAATTATTTTAAAATACATTTTTATGGTAAAACTAAAGCGATAGTTTGATCACAATAATTATTACCTACATCATAGCTCACTGTTCTTTGTCACTTTATGTTGTATAATCAATGCAGTTTACATCGAGAATTCCAGACGTTAAATTTTAATTTATCTCACTTTGTTTTTCATAGCACAAAGCAAAAGATGTCCGTCTATGCTGTCTATAGTTTAAGTTGATAATGTTAGAGGGCCTTTCTGTTACCTCTATGTTCACATTTAATGTCATTGTAGAGGGCTTATAGAGAACTACTGCCACTATAAGCAGTGCCAGCGCATAAAAGTGTACCTAAGGTATTCCTACGATAACTTATAATCGTGGGGTATTAAAGTTGTCATGGTCTATAGGGGGTTTTTTGATAATTTGCTCCCTAAGCGATGAAGATACAAAATTATCTGTACATTATTAAAAATCTGATATGTTGCACTCACATGACTTTCTCTACTCTTGTGTCAACCATTCTAACAAACTCTTATTCCTATATCTCCTTCGTCTTAGTTAAGATAAGCATTCGTACAAGTTATCTTATTGCTTATTTCCTTGTAAGTGCAACAGGGATATTAGAATACAGTAGGTTTTGTGCCACAGTCAAATCTTTTAAAGCTTTGAGATTCCGTTCTCTTTGCACGTTTAACATATAAAAAAATGAACAACGATGTTGTATTTCACTAAAGTTCTAAGTTTTCCGAAAGTCACACACATAACAAAGAATATCTCCGAAAAAGAGAAAATTTATTCGGACATAAATTGTGTATTTTAGTAAAATCTACATCTTTTGTATAGTATGAATTGGTCTATCTCTAACGGTTTACCAGTTAGGCAAAAGTCATCCAGAGTAAATGCGACTACAGGGGCTATAGCCATATAATTCAAGATATACATTTCATTTGTCATAAAAATATCTCAAACATATGCCATTTTAATCAAAATCATTAGAGCCATTTTCAGGAAAATCAAAATTTTCGAAATATTTTCCATGTAAAGGGTAGTTTAAGGTCAAAATCTTCGTGTCGCATCCTTGAAAGACATTTAACTTAAATACCAACTTTGGTTTTTAACCGACTTTTCGTTTTTGAGTTAGGCTGTCCACACACTGACACACAGACACACACACACACACACACACACACACACACACACACACACACACACACACACACACACACACACACACACACACAGACCTTTTTATAAAAATGCTTTTTTTTGGATTCAGGCGGTCTCAAAAGATATATATCCGATGAAATCTCGACATCAAATATTTGGGTAGAATACAATACTTCCCCTACTTACCAGTAGAGAAAGTAAAAATGAATGACTAAGATCTTAATTTATAATTACGACAGTTCTCTCTTAGAAACGGACTGCTTGCAAGTGCTGTCTTGTTTATCGGTTGAACTAGCCTGGTAAAGATGGAGAAATATTTTGAACATCATTTAAAGCATACGAAGACCCCTCAATTGCTTCAGCGATGGATGCTGAATTATTTCATGACTTATTTACAACAGTTTATTACGCTAATGTTGCTTAATGTATTATCAAAGCCGAGAATGATCTTAATATGGCAACCGTGAAAACTTTTGCACTTAAAGTATTCACTTTTGTCATAACTATACCGATTAAACACTGGCGCATAAATGAATATTATTCGCAAAAATTCAGAAAATGTTCCACAAAAATATGTGGTTAATATTCTCAGTTCTATGACATTCTTTGTAATGCTGCTATTTTGGGCCTGAAAACCCTTTCGATAGATACGTTTGCAACAGGTAGACAAAATCATCATCACCGGTCGTCCTTAAGGGGCTTTACTTTACGGCTATTTTGTTACTTATCGCAGAAATTCCTTTGGCTTCGTTGGTTTCGAAGAGCATACCCCAACGATTTACTCAGTTATCTTTTTCGAAGAGTTTTCAACTTGAAATGTCTAAAAAAGTGCTTTTAATATGTATAGACCATATACGAGAATAAACGCTATAAGATTGCAGCTTGCGTCAATATCTGTAATATAACCATTATGGCATTGACAGATAAAAACTACAACAAAACCATGGGGTGGTTTTATATTGTGGCATTGATGCATCGAGCTTCCGTGGGAAGCATGACAAATTAGATGCTCATTGGGTGACGTCACGTTGCCAAGGAGGCAGAGACTAACGTTTGAGTTGGAAACGCTAGTTCGTGAACGTTTGTGTACAGAAATCAGTTTTTGAGTGTACTAATGATAATTTGTGTTGAGTCGGGCGATGGTTGGATGTAAAATTAAAGGAAACAAAATAATTGAAGAGTAAATATAGTTAAAATATTACATAGTTTTTAAGGAAACGAAATCATCTGTAGTGTCGTTGTTGTTGTTGTTTTAAAGTGTTTCACACACGGAGTTTACAGCTTTACTAAATATTTTTGCAGTTTCACAATTCTCACCGCATATTTTGAAGCGTTCACAGGGTCACCTATGCAAGGTTTCCGGGCATTTATATAAAACCCATTCAATGGTTGAGTCTTTCTTGCGTTTGAATTACTTATTACTTTATTTATGTATTTGTTTATTTATTGGAGTAACAATCTAAAATCCAGTAAATACGGGCTGCCATCACTGGCAGATTAAAACAAAGCATAGACGAGATAAGTTAAACGAAAGTCATGAATAAAACATTGCTGTAAAGGATAAGAATGTAATGCCGACAGTTCAAAATGTTTTACTTAATTTATACTAAAGAGGAGAAATTAAAAGTTGTAAAATGATTGTTACATACGTTACTACATTTCCTCTATTTACCCTACGCTATTTGACATTGTAAATTAAGTGGCATTATGGCCGAAGAATGTGATTCCAAATTTGTTATCAATACCACGCACACGTATGTCCCTCTTATGTAACAAAATATGCCCTAAACTAAGTTGTTCTACGCCCTTACACAATTTGGATCAGGCCTTGGGAACAGTACTCCCAAGGCTGTACATTTATTTCTCTACTTCTGTTCCCTTTGTGAGCACCAAAGCGGAAAACCGTTAGGAAAACCGGTTCCACTTAATGCGTGTGTATGTATGTGTACTAGTAGCTGCTAGAGGTAAGGAGGGCATAGGCTACCCTGTTCACATTTTCGACTCACTCTACCCTAGGTCTGATTTAGATTCATTGTGAAAGTCCTGCTAGTTTGTCTTATCAACTATGGGATCTTTGAATCACCAACTTGTTCTAGCAGGACGAAAGCTAAAGGAATGCTTTATAGGTGAGTTAAGGCTGTAAGGCTCCATAACTGTAATGTGTTCCTGCTTACCGGGACAAGAAACCTGCGGACCTCAGCTAGCGCATACGCGATCCTGGCATGTGCCTCAGCAGGAGGGGCGAAGGCCGTTATCTCCACGTGCAGATCGTCGCTCAAGTGTGAGAACTTGGGATCGCCGGAACATCTTAGTTCTTCCTCCTGCAACAAGAAATACATTATCAAGATAGTTTGTTGTGGTTAGAGCATTATATTCAAATGTTCAGACCCTTCTCTCACTTGAAATGAAGAGAGACGTTAAACCTCCCAGATGCGTTTCAGTCACACGGCAGAGATAAATATGACACTGCTGATAAGCAGATGTTATGTTGAAAGGGCAGTTTATCATACAATATTAATTAAAATTACTTAAAATTAGCTACATAAGGGGCTCTAATAACCTAGCTGTCGACGGGCCCTTAAACCCTAATCACTCACTCACTAGCTACATAACCATAGATTGTCTGATTTTTATTTGATCTTGTTTCGGAATCACGCGTGGAAAACATCACCAACTAAAATAATTTCATCTAAGATGTTGTTCATTTATTCTACACCTGAAATTTGATACCCAATTATGTTTTGTGTTAGGAAAGACATCAAATCTTTAGCCATCAAGCTAGTCTACGAAAGTGCTTTAGGGAGGTATAAAAGAAAGAAGCAATTATGCTGAACTAAAAAGGAGCAATTGTTGCAGTTGCAGTGAACTCATTGTGCATACCACTTGATAAGGTGTTAAAACCAATCAGCTTGGTTTATGGATGAAAAGCTGAATGTGTAATTCAGAACTGTGAAGACACTCCGCTGGCATTCCATAAGGGATCAGAGAAATAATGCCCGAATCCATTTTCTATCACTAACTTTTGTAAGACAATGCATTCGCTTTTATCTATTCACTTGAGAGATATACACATGTGATGCTTTATCCCTGGTGGAGGGCATATATTACATATCACTGTTTATAGTGTAGGTCGATTCACATTTAAGAACAATGAGATTTTATGTTTGATAGCCTTGTTGAAAATTGTTTTGAAATGCAGATTGGACTCGTGGACAGTGGACTTCCCTGTCCTCACAGAAGGGTGAGAAAAAACACACTAAATCGGTAAGTTCTGCCCAGTGCAGACTAGAATTTATTCTGTATTCCCGATAAGGTAGCCGATTCGGGCGGATTCAGTCACCAAGTTTCGAGTTTTAATTACAGACCACATCCAAGCTACCAATGGACTGTAACAACTACAAGCCAGCCACACTAAACTCGATGAAGGTATTTTCTCATCAGAAACTTCATCAAGCAACTGTGACCTCTGCTATCCCACAAACAGACCCGAAACAAAACATAGAAGCAGGTGATCTTATGAAATTAAACATTAAGAACACTTATCACAAGCACTAATAATTCTCACTCTAAGCAACTGGTAGGCAAGGCGTTTGGACCTTGGTAAAGGCAATGTATTAGCTGGCAACGGCAAAATGTCTGCCGAATACTTGAAGTTGTGCAGTGGTTTATGCTCGAGTTCACTTTTGTATTTATAACCCTTTAGGGGTGTCAGGTCCGACTTTCGCGTAGCAAACATTGTGGACAGTGCGTGATTAAAGTAGTGCAATCTCTTGTTTGTTTGAAGTAGCAAAGAGAGACATTACCCACACCATCAATTTTCAGTGTTACTCCCGCAGATCCTAGCAAGGCCATACACCATGTCTAAAATGTGCATCAGTATAGTCATACACAAAGCTCTGGATTATAGGCGGTATGGGGCATTACTTTCACCAAATATGACAAGTACACGAATATGCCGAGTAAAATAACCTTTCTCTGCCTCATTCTATACCTCACCAATAACCTAACAACTTTTACCCCTTTTATAACTTATTCTGCCTCCCCCTCCCTGACAAAAACGTTAGGGGGCTATGTTGCCTTTACTAATGATATTTTCTGCTCAAAAATATATCTGAGATGTTATTTTGAGCAAAACATTTAATGAATGAAACTGAAACACACTGGTTTAAATATTAAGCAATACAGCAAAGTTGATTTAACTAAAACTTTTGCTCATATTGCACATAAAATACAAACCAAGCAGTTACAGTTACGTGCCTTATAATTATTAAATTTCAAAGATTTCTGGTGCTAATCCAAACATTGACAAAAAAGAGCAGAAATTGTTATTTAATAAAGTAAAGAAATAAAAGAATAAAACAAAGTAAATTACAGTATTTAAACACTTGATAAATGTGAGTGACTACCAAATTGTTTTATTTATAATTAAATAGTCAATAAAATGAAATCAAATCATGTAAAATGTTGGCAGCATCCGTATTCCAAAGATGTGAACGTATCATACAAAGCAAGTCAATGACATATTGGTCTTGTGAAGTGCACGTGCGCGCGCACGTGTGTGTGTGTGTGTGTGCGTGCGTGTGTGTGCGTGTGTGTGTGCGTGTGTGTGTGTGTGAGTGTGTGTGTGTGTGCGTGTGTGTGTGTTACTGTCCAGACCACTGCCTCAGCAGAGGTATATAGGAGAGTTCGATTCCGACTAAGAAACGAACTGTTAAAGCCGAAAAGGTTATAGCAGTTTTGTATGTGTCATCTTTCGTAGTAGCACCAGATGAAAACTGTGTGCAGGATATGAACACTGCATTGTCTTCATTTGTTTCTTTTGCCAGTTTCATCTCACACCAAGGTAGCTGTTAACTAACATAAACTTATTTGAATCTTCGTGTATGCGAGCCTCGCTGAATAACCTTGCTAAGCTCCTTCTACACATTTAGCCATTTCTTAGCTTGAATTGATGAATGTGTGATACGACTGAGGGATAGGCATTCTGAGATTACCTCTCTGCAATAATATATATGGACAGTAATGCATACGTTGGGAATCCATCCTGTATCCCAGCGTATCTATTGCCTTGGGTGTGTGCAGATTGCGTGTGTAATATTCATAGATCAAACGTTACAGTGCGCTATAGGACATTCAATCATATTGTGCAATGCAATGTACAACATCAATTTGTAATACAGCTGACTTAACAAAGTAATATCATGTAGTTTGTTCTAATAAATGAATAGTTACTACGCTAAATGCAAGCATTTAAACTTCTCAATCCCTTCCTTGTGGCATTTCTCGCAAATCCCACCTTGTAATTTACCCAGCGTAATAAAATAGTACTCAAATTAAAAAAGCCACAGTGCAAACATAAAATTAAACAATATATTTCTAAAGATCTAATAATGGAAAATATATGTAATACACCTTTACAAATTTTGACAACACAAGTATAAAACCTGGATTTAAGCTAGAAAATAAAAGAATGTTGCAAAAACGCATCAATCCAAATTAGCATTTGCGCATAATTTAATACATTTATGAAAAATTCTGTTGGTACAACATTTTATAAATTGTATTATTAATAAGGGTTTTGAACCTAAAGTAGTAATCTGCTAAGTTAAATATTATTATGATTGTTATTTTAAATTAACTTTTGACACATACATACTGAACCACCCATGCCAAATCATCTACACAAAAGTGATTACGCTACTTTCCTAAAACAAATGTACCCATCGCTTAAAAAGCACACTTATACACAGTGTGCATTTGACAAGAATAAGTAAACTACGCAGACCAGTTCAGAAATGAACTCCACTAGCTGGGAAGAAAGCGACATATCGTTTCTCCCTGTGAGTTCTATCATAACATTTGTTGAAATGTTGTGTTTATAGCCCCTTTCATTTGTTTCTGTAGCAGATTTTTGTGAATGTTGTTTTAAATTTCGTGGCATTCTTTGACCTCGTGTAGTAAAGACCGACTGTAACAGAAACCCTGTATAAAAGGTACACATAAGTACAGTTAACGAAAACTAAACTGGATCAGGAAATAAGTAAAATCTAAGTGCAAGAAGAATCATCGTTTGTTAGAGAAAGTCCTAGCAGGAACGAACTGAATGAGAAGAGGGAGTTATATAACTAATCCTTGAAGCGCGATGCGGGAAAGGAAAAATATGATGATTATGATGTAGCAAAGAATATGAAGTTTCTTATAAGTTGAAAATCAATGCCAGAGATTAAGCGCAAAGAAGTTCCCTTCTAGGAGCAGGACAGATTTTTTGAACAACGCTCCTTCCTATGGAGTCAAATGCTTCAAGTCTCCATCGATGACAGTTATGATTATGAACACAATCTGGGGTCAGGGGCCATTGTTTCAACTTGAGATGGCAAAGCGGAGACATTGTTTTCCACAAGAACAGCGGAACCTGAACCAGTTCATGCGAACAAATGCAAAGAACAAGAAAAAGTTGAAGCAGATCCCGCTTATTTATTTGGAAACTCTGTGGCAGTTTTCCTGGTTTTACTTTCCTTTCCTTTCTTTGCAAATGATTCTACGGTACATAAATTCGAGTTGGATCTACTGTATGCGCGCACATTTCCGTTACTAACCGCAACTTTCTTCTGGAAGAAGAGGTTGGCTTCGTTGTAAATTTCTCTTAACCTGGAGTTCGGTTCCGATCTTTGTTCTTGCATTAGGGAATGGTGGTAAATTTATGAAAACGCGAAACCCGATCGCGGGTATGCACCGATGTGGCAAGAGGCGGTAAGAATAAAGGAAATATTGTTTGCTAAATGGCAGCAGATGTAAGAAACGCTCTAAGGCTTTCATGACCTAGAATAGGAAAAATAAGGGAAAAGTGAAGTACCTCTAAGTTGAAAGGATGGGAAATAAAGAAAGAAAAGTTATAACAGTGTAAACATACAAAAATACAAGAGCAACATGACCTCTGAGGTTACATGAATTTGTAAACCTCAGCACAACCCATCAGGAAATCCATATGTTAGAAACAGGTAACAGACAACTCTCGTCTATTCTTGCTTTCTCTACTGTGTGCCTGTATTGGTTAGAGGCTATACACGGAGTGGGTTAAATAAAAAGATAAAAAGGAAAATAAAAAAAAAAAAAAACACAAAAAGAAAGATAAAGATAGAAATACAAAATAAAATCTGCATTAATATGTCCTGGCACGAATCAGAACCAGGACACAGTTTCCACTGATTTTATTCTCATTTCCTATTTGTTTATTAATAAATGTAAAAATGACTCAAAAAAATTCTTTTTGCAGACCAATAACTAAAGAAACGTCAAGAAACAGTAATTGGGGACTAAGCATAAACACTAAAAAACTAAATATATCAAAACTGAACTGGAGAACGAAGAAATTAAATTAAAAGTGAGGAAATTAAGAAAGTAGGTAAATTTAAATACTTGGGATCAATTTTAGAATAAGATGGGAGAACCTAAAAGAATGCTAAAAAATTACTGAAAAAAGAAAAGCAATTGGTATATTAATTTCAGTGTTATGGAGTAAAAAATGTTTTAAATAAAACCAAGAGATTGATATTCAAATCATTAGCATACAAAGTATGGTGTTATATGGTGCAGAGAACTGGACATTATTTAAAGACCAAGAAAATACATTTTTGGTAACATAGACCTTTAGTGGAGGGCAGCTAGAAAGTCCAGAAAGGAGAAAATCAGGAACCAGATAATTTGAGAAGTAATGTTAAATGTAATAGTTTTGAAATAATATAAGAACGGTAATTGAAATGGTTTGGGCATCTGAAGAGGATGAAGAGTAATAGAACCGCAAAAATGATTTTGAATTGAATGTCGATGTCAGAAGAAAAAGGGGGAAGCCCAGAGAACAGTAGCTCGATGAAGTAAGAAGAAACATGATCAATAAAGGCCTCAAAGATGATGCGGAGGACAGAAATCTGTGGAGTAGCAAAATCTATGTGGGCTAAAGGAAAACTAGTGAAAACTGTAGAAGAATCTTAAAAAAAAGAAAAAACAACAATTAAACAAAAACAAAATGAAGTCCCTACAGTTTCAGGCTCGAAGACGCGTCCCGCTGTTTGAGCTGTCTAGAGAGGACGAGGAACAACCCGTTGACCAAACAGTCGTCTAAAGTCAACAGATAGTGCTCTTTCATTTGAGCAATCGTCCATACCACCTTTCGGTACCGCCATATGCCGCGAAGCAAATCTAAAATATGCTAAATACACGGCAAAAAAGTAAATAATAGAAATTAGATCATATTGGACGAGAGATCACATCAGATTTCGGCCACTGACCAGGGGAACCCATAAGAGTCCCAAGATCAGTGAGGACAATCGAGGGGAATTGAACCCGAATGCAAGCCTCACTCGCTACTGCAGAGCCAAGTCGTTCGATCATCTATAACAAGTAACAGAAATATTTCATCTAAAAAGTTGACACCAAGATTTCACTGGAAATCTGTGAATAAAAAACAGAACAAAATTGCATTCATGTGTCTGCATGTGTGTATGTCTGGCAACCTGTGAACATCATAACTCAAAAACAACAAGCCCGTTAAATACCAAACTTGGTATGTAGGTTCACGTCTCCCACGGATGTGGTACGAAGATAAAAAGAAAGCAAATATGAATCCTCTCACTCTCTTTACGTGGAAATAGATTCGTAATTTTTTATTTTCCCCAAAATGACTATTAAATATTTGGATTGAGCCACTAAATATTGAAAATATTTACATCACAAGTAAAGCGTATATTTTTAACTTTTTAGGAATAGCCTGTCGACCTCATTCTCTCATATTTATTCCAGGGATAATAGATTACGAGTTTAACAAATTTAGCATTAGCAAAGTACGGCATTTAATCCTCAGATCTACGGCAAAGTAAATTTGACAGGAGTTTTCACGGTTTCTTTAAAGACAAACGCTTCCATTTTATACCTTTACATGTTGTACTGCAACAAGACGATCAGAGCTTTCCCGCGAAGGCGTCTTACCTTTAAGTTTGAATATATCTTGCAGATGCGTAAAAATTCCTTTTAGTGACTAGTGCCACTTTCCTTCTGAGCGGCTTAAACAAATGCGTTTAACAGGCAGCACTTTTACTGCTAAAAGAACTTAGTGAGTCTTTTGAAACAAAATATAAAATATTCCGCATCCCCAGACCTAGATTCAATTTGAACAATCTTCTTATATTCTATAACTTAATTTGCTCCTCTGTTTCTTTGTATGTTTCAGTAGGCATATCTGTTGTATTACTACTCATACTCGATCTTCTTACAATTATGCTATCTGAAATATTAAAAAGTTGGTATTGGTGAGAGTTTTCTATTCAACTTCGGAAGTTCTGTAATGTCATTTTGATTGAAATGTGAATTATATGAGTATTACAAATCAGATTACACATGTTTTCTGTAAATTCTTCTTTTGACTGTCACAAGGATACTTTTCGCTTAGCTTTGACGCAGTAAACGATGTAAGGCTTTTGGAACATCCTCGCAATTTGGGAATTGGCATGAGTGCATAACTTCATGGTGTAGGATAGTCTGCCCCCACATTCAACAGGTTTTAAGTTAGGATGACGTATGTTTACTGTTTCCCGAGTATTCCCTTATTCTGTAAATATTAATACAGCATAACTAACTCAATGGACTTTTCAGCATCATTTCACCCACTATACCATGGCTTCACCGAAACACCAAAATCCTTTCAGACAAAAGTGTAGCCCGAGTATATTGTAATGGCAGTTGAACTGTCCTCCGGAAATACCCCGCACTTAGTCGGTTGCTATGTTAGTAACAGCAGCACATGTATGCTCTCCTTATGACGAAGCATTAGGCTCCGAACTCAGCTAGAGGGCAAACCGGAGATACAAAGTTCAGAGCTTTTTTTGCTTATTGTTGTTCTAAAAGTACAACTGTTAAACAACCATATTGTGAACGTTCTCAGATTAAAACCCTGAAGAGAGAGAGAGAGAGAGAGAGAGAGAGAGAGAGAGAGAGAGAGAGAGAGGAAGTTCAAATTGGGTAATGTAACACTACTTAGGTAGTCATCCATTTTTTGGGTCTCTGCTCTTCCTAATTTCTGTATTCTGAACACTTCTGCAGATTTGTGCCGGGAATTAAGGAAAAAAAATGTGTCGGTACCAATTGTCTTGAGTATTAAATAAATGAATGAGTAAGTCAGTGAGTGGGTGAATGAATGAATAAATCAATTTTGTTTCTAATCAAGACTTCACAGGTGAAAGCTTTAAGTCTTACAAATTCTGTTTTATTTACCTAATTTACGAGAATTTTTCACTCAGCTCAAGGTTTACTTAGTGATATTTCACGAATAAACATATTTTATGACACCCTTACAAATTCCGAACATTCCTAGAACACAAATTTGCACCTCTATGCGCCTAAATTGCAGCATACAAAAACAGAGAGATAGGGAGCGAGGAAGGGATGAAAAGGAAAGGAGTGAAAAATATAATGGAAATTTAAGTTTACCTTCACGTTAGGTAATTTTTAAGCATCAAGAAGAATATTTCAATTATGCTCCCTCCCCCCCCCCCCCTCCCAGAAAAAAACTTATTTTAGATAAATATTATATTGTTTTGATTTTTAAAAGTAAATCTAATGATTCTGGGTGCACTATCCTAAAATTTAATTTTTTTTAGTAACATGGTTATCTTAATTCTTATGAGATTAGCAGGTAAAATTATATTAATTAAACTTTTTGTTTCTCAAACAAAACAACTGTAGATGAACTGAAATAATAGTCTTTCTTTCAGCAGAAGTTTCCGAAACAGATACATTTTTACATTTAAGTGTTTTTAGACTTTATTACGGTGTATTTCCCTAAACTGATATGGTGATTTCACTCGAAATACTATTTTAAGATACTGAAACCAAAAAGAACTTTAGAAAAAAGTTCGCTTGCGTGCAGTGTTCGTGTGTCTGTGTCAGTGTGTATTTGAGTAGTTCAACTCAAAGGCGATAAGTCCAGCATCCTCCATGGATGCCACACAAACATCTCTAAGAACTGTAGAAGATTCGGAGAGGTGTGATTTTCTAAAAGCTGCTCCACCGATTTTGATTGAAATACCATATGTATAAAACGTTCTCACGATGTATAAACTGGATATGTTAAATTCTTTAGCAATGCCTGCTGAAGTTCTATTTCTTCTGAATGACCTTTATGTAACTAGTAAACCGAAAAAGATAGCTAAAATATTACTATATTGGTAATACACGTGTCCTGAAATCTAACAAACATGCAAACATTTGTTAAAACTTTTTCGAGATATTCTTTGTTGGTGTTTGAATAGTTGTGCTATTTCCAAATAGGAAGTCGTTATTCGCTGCTTTCTCCTGATGAGCAAAGAGAATGAACTCTAAAGACAGTTTGTCTGTTATGTCCGCTTAGCTGCGTGTCTGAAAAGAACAAAATTCAAAAACAAAATCTTGATTAAATGACTAACTAAAGTTTCATGTCTTTCAATAAGGTGACACAAAGGTTTTTAAGAAACATTTCTTCCAGCCTAAGCTACCGTTCGCATGGACATAATATTATTTGTTACTTTTTTACCTGCTCATTACGCGACAATACAAGCAATGACTTAGCTGTGTTTAGTTTCCTCGAATTTTCTTTGGAAGACATTGAAAATTTGGTTACCTACATTGAACGAAACATTTTGTTATGAAATTATCCTTGCACAAGCTGTCAGCTGCCCCTTATTTTCCAGTTTTATGCAATCCGCATTTTATACTTTTAACATGAAAACATCAACCCCTATGCTAAGATTCGATCTAAGTATTTAACACATAGACGATGACAGAATATTCATTTCTGAAGCTCTATTTAGCTCAGTTGGAACGAGAACACTAGTTGTAAGGAATCCATGTGCTGTAGAGGTGGTTCGAACTCCCCCTGTTTTATTTTGTTTTGTTTTTGCTGTGTAATATTCTCAACTAATATTGATTGAACTATTATTGTATTTAAATGTTATTATTTTAATTCGTAATTGTTTTATTTCCATTTGAAATTCCATTTTATGGTATTGCTGTTCTACATGAGGATATCTCTCCTAGTATATATGCTACTTGGGTATTAGCCCTTGCTTCTCGTGGAACAAGAGCATATCAACGTACTCGTCTGTTGAATACTTCGTGAAGGAATGGCACAATATATCGTGGGACAGCCTACACATGCAGAATGTAGGGGGGAGTCGTCATTATCTTCAATACATGGAGTAGGCAATATTTCCTATCCTGGCTTCACAGTTTCACACTCTAACATCCCTTAGGTCGTCTTATGTCTCTTCTTATAATTTAATACAAGTTTTGTTAATCTCGTGTCCTCAATTCTGTTTGTATGCTGAAACCATTTATATCGATGTTCCTTATTCCTTCATTCATACAATTCCTCTCTGATGTCTTCATTCCTAAAGTGAACCAATCTTGTACATCATTTTGTTCTCCATAAAATGTCATTTCAGCACTCTGTACTTTATTCTGAATTCTTATTGTGTTTACGCATAATTTGGATCCATAAAAAGAGGAGCTGCCATTGTTTTATAAAATTTAAATGGATTGAATTTATTATAGGGAGTCGGCATCATAATAACACACTACATGATGCCAGTCCAATAGGGCAGAAGTCACCATTGTGCTGATCGCACTTATTTTGTTTTATGGAGGCACCTCCTTTGTTTCGCAACTCTCGCTTTCCCCGCTGGGTTGCGCTAGTGTCTTCCTATGGGTTGCCTCTCGGTCTGACAGTGAAAGGAGACGGCAGTCGGAGTGCTCCTTTCGCGCCGTGCGGGGTAAGTTGTTTGGCTTTAACTAGGGCTCAGGGTCCACGCGAAACATTTAGGCTTTCAGATAGGCTGAAGACTGCCCGACTCCTCGCTTGAGAGGGAATTGACTGGGGGTTATGCAAATTGGTTTGTTTTACCTGTATCTCTGTTGTGTTTCGACTTCCATTTCTGTATAAATTATTGATCCATAAAGGTTGTAGTTCTCGGAATTTTTAGTGCTCTCTTCTTTTCAGTTCCTCCCCCCCCCCCTTTCTCACGATTGTACCTAAGCCCCTATGGTACAAAAATGGTAGCAGAGCGTGGTTGTCTTATGGTCGAGTGGGGCAGTTAAATTGAGCATTGGGTTATTGTTTTGATTAACCATGTCGAGTGACTTTCAGCTGTTGCGTAAGAATGAAATACTATTTGAGTTGGGGATTCGTGGACGTGATGATTTGTCGTCGGCAGACGTTCCGGCCCTATTAGACGCACTTCGTGGCGTGAAGGATAACGATTATGTTGTGTTGCCGGACAAAGATTTATTGGTAACTGAATCACCGTCATTATGTGAGGCCGCACGGCTGGAATTTGAAGAGTTGTTCTCCGAGTTGAGTAATATCTCGGGGTTTTCGAAAGCGCAGGTGAGGCGTTTGACAGCCAGGATCTTGCATTATGTGCAGCGGATTGAATATTTCCAAAAATATTGTCCTAAGGTTAAGTTCGGGGTTGACTTAGCCGAGCTGAAGGGGCAGTTTAGGAGATATTTAGAAGTGCTTGCTCAGAAAGGGGATCGGGCCGAGTCGACTACTGTCACACCAACTGTGACGTCTCAAATGTCGGCCTTTAAACCGCTAAAGTTACTTCATCCCTTACAACAGTTGGTTGAACCTTATCAAGTCTTTAAGGTTGTTGATGTTCTTACAGCTCTTGAATTTCTGAAGTTCCTGGTAAGAGCTAAGGATTGCGCTGAATTATGCGAAGTTCCCGGTTTGCAGCTGCTTGAAGTAGTGATGTCAAAAGGGGGTGACGCGGTGCGCAGTATAATTGGGCGTATTAAGGGATGTGTTGATCCAGTCTCTGAATTGCATGACAGTGTATTGAAGTGTTTCATTCCTCGTCGGGAGCTACATACATTAATTCAAGGGCATTATTTGAAACCCCAGGGATCAGGAGAGCCTTTCTTCGAGTACATTAGCAGGGTTAAGTTGTTTGCGCGTATACTACGGTTGCCAGATAGCGAACGGCAGATCTGTGACGTCATTATTACGGGGTTGACCCCGGAGGTACGTTCTCTTTTGGTATTTAGCTCTTGTCCTGCTACGTTTAAAGATTTAGAGGGGCTATTGCCGATCTTGGCAGAGTATGAGGCGTCAAATGCGGCACGAAACCGCGAATCATTGCAAGTGCCTCTGCATGGTGTTCGATTTGAGCCGCGGCAGACTAACCGAGGAGATTTGGCTCGAGATAGTTTTCGCTCGCCAGGGTCTTGTTTTAGATGTGGTTCTCCTGAGCATTTGGTTAGACAATGCACGGTGGCCAGGAAGCGTGGTGGCGTTTTACTACCCGTGGGGGTAGATGGTCAAAGGCGCCAAGATTGACAACGAGCTCCTTGCGGAATTTCTGCCTGTTGTCGGATATTCCGTCGGATAATAGCCAAGCCCTTTAATTTGAAGCCGACAGTACAGGTGACTGTTGGGAAACGACAGTTAATCGCTCTCTTGGACTCGGGGAGTTCCTGCTCTTTGGTACACGAGGAGTTTTATTATACCTATCTTGGTAAATTCTCGGCCAAACCGCGACAGTGTAGCGTTGGGTGCGTGTCTGTAAATGGTCATAAATTTCAGGTAAATGCCAAGGTTCTGTTGACCATACGTATTTCGCGTTTTACGTGGAAACACTATTTCTATCTTCTGCCGGACCTGCCATTTCAACTGATTTTAGGCTCGGACTTTATGACTAGAGTCGGCCTAAGGCTTGATTTTCGGGATGGGGAAATCACCTTTGCATTTGCCCCTTCCGAACGAGTTGCATTTCAGTGCGGTCAAGTCATCAACAAACCACCTTTGGAGGAGAGTGGCGGGCTACGTCACCATATATGCGACGTCAGCAATGCTTTCCCCCATTTGACAGAAGAGCAGGGCCGTTCGCTGGGACAACTCTGTGCGAACCATGGGTCATTGTTTGCTGACCGTTTAGGAGTAACAAATTTGGTGGAGTATGATATACAACTAACAGACGACACCCCTGTGAAGTTACCACCCTATCGTGTCACCCCACCTAAAATGGCTATTCTTCGTAAAAAGATCGACGAAATGTTACGAAAGGGAGTGATCAGGCCGTCCACGTCGGCTTATAGTAGTCCAGTATTTCTGGTCCCTAAGGGCGAGGATGATTTCAGGGTAGTGGTGGACTACCGGCACTTGAATAAAAAGATAAAGATCGAGGCCCAACCAATGCCACATCTAAATTCGGCAGCGCATTATTTTGCGGGTGCCAAAGTATTCACTAGTTTGGATTTGAATAGTGCCTACTACCAAGTGCCCTTATCGGAGTCCTCTAAGCCACTAACGGCTTTTGCTGTCCCATGGAGGCTTTATGAATTTCAACGAGTACCCTTCGGAATTGCTACTGGAGCTCAGGTGTTGTCGCGGTTATTAGACGAAATATTTTCGGACATCAAGTTTAAATATGTGTATCACTATCTAGATGACGTGGTTGTCTACTCGCCCGACTTTGAAACCCATTGCCAACATTTAGCGGAGGTCTTTGACCGGCTCGAGCGCGCAGGCCTTACCTTGCGCAAAGAGAAGTGTAACTTTGCTGCGGGACAGATTTCTTTCTTAGGTCATATTGTATCTCCGGCTGGGATAACGATTGATCCGGAGCGGACCAAAGTTCTACGTAACTTTCCTCCCCCTAAAACCGTAAAGGCATTGGCCAGGTATGTGGGGATGGTGAACTTTTTCAGCAAGTTTATTCCGCATTTTGCAGCGCGGGCGGAACCACTGAACCGTCTTCGGCGGAAGGGAACGCCGTTTAAGTGGGGTGAGGAACAGCAGCAGGCCTTTGAAGACCTTAAACAGGCCATAATGAATCCCCCGGTGTTGGCTTTCCCTGATTTTTCACGTAGATTTATCCTTCAGACCGATGCAAGCAGGGGATCGGTGGCTGCTGTGTTACTTCAGGATTTTCCTATGGGGCGTAGGGTTATTGGGTATAGTTCACGTACCCTTACTCCAGCCGAGCGGAAGTATTCAGTTTACGAACTTGAAACTTTGGCTGTGGTATTTGGCTTAGAAAAATACCGCGAATATCTGGAGCATGTTGAGTTTACTCTTGAGTGCGATAACCAGGCGCTAACGTGGTCGTTGGCCTCACCGCGATCTACAGGCAGGTTAGCGCGTTGGGGCGTACGCATTTCAGCTTTTAAGTTAGTCCCGATACATATACGTAGTTCAGAAAATTGTGTGGCTGATGCCTTAACGAGAGTATTCGAAGAACCAAGAGAATGTAAATGCGGAAAGGAAAATGTTTTAGCCGTCTGTGAATTTCCGGAGTTATTCGAGGGTTTGCACACACATCAGAGGAAAGATCCGGATCTGCAGGCCCTTATTGATCGGCTTGAGGCTGGCGAGGTTGTTACCCCTTATTGTTTGAAGGAGGGTGTTTTGATGACCCAGCCTACCTTCGACGGCAAGAACAAGGTTGTTTTGCCACGGGCCTTAATTTCCATGGTGTTTGAATATTTCCATTCATCTCCTGTAGGCGGGCATTTGGGAATAGCCAAGACCAAAGACAAGATTCGGGAATATTTTGTGTGGCCGGGCATGAATAAAGAAATTGCTTCCCGAGTTAGACAGTGTCAACTTTGTGCAATGGCGAAACCCGCGCAATGTACAGTATGGAAAGGTTTAGCATCGGAGGTGGCAAGTAGACCCCTGGAAAAATTATTTGTGGACTTTGTCGGTCCTTTTCCTCGTTCAGTCCAGGGGAATACGTATGCATTAGTCATAGTAGATTCGTTTAGTAAGTTTGTATGGATGTCGGCCTTACCGAAAGCGAATACACGAGGGGTAGTCAAGGTTCTCTCTTCAGTATTTGCGGCTTTTGGAGCCCCTCGTTATTTGGTAACAGACAACGCCACTCAATTTACTTCTTTCGCCTTTAGAAATTTCTGTTTTAGTTGGGGCATTAAAACCATAACTACCACCCCTTATTACCCCCGTCCTTCCCATGCCGAAAGATTTAACAGGAACCTCAAATCAGCATTAATAGCCTTTCATCATGATAATCATACTAAGTGGGACACTAATTTGTCTCGGTTGCAGTTGGCGTTTAATTCGGCTCGACACGAATCACATGGCGTTACCCCTCATCAGCTTATGTTAGCCTATATACCTAACTCTCCGCTGTCTAACCTTTGGCGTTTGGACGATTTGCTTCCCCAGAATATTACTCGCGAGGAAATATGTAGAGTATGGAAGGCCGCTTTTCGGAATTTGAAGAAGTCACTTGCCCAGGTAAAGAAGCGGTATGATGAAAATAAACGGCCTTCACCTTATGCCGTTGGCCAGAAAGTACTGTGTAAGCTGTACACTCAATCTTCTAAGCGAAATGCTTATGCAGCGAAGTTGGCGCCTAGATACGTAGGGCCGTACGAGATTATAAGTATCTTCAAAAATGTTTCTGTGCGCTTAAGGGACCTCCGCACGGGCCAAGAAAGGAGAGCTCACGTCTCACAATTGAAACCCTTCCAGTAGTTTGGTATCTGTTTTCCTATGTGTATGGGTTTCCTTTGTTTACTCCTGTATGTTTATGTTGTGAATAAAGTGTTTGTTTGGAATGTGGGTGTTTGTTTATGTTGGAGCGTGCCATGTGTGCGCCGGGCTGTATACCTCTACGGCGCTCCTGTAGTTAGTTTCTGCCGGGCGTGTGGAGTCGGCATTGTGTAGATTTGTTTTCGTGTGTCTTTGTATGGAAGCGGTGTGAGGTGTTTGGTGTGGTATGTTTGGGGAGTATTTGTGGGATGTTTGCTGCGTGCTTGCGGTGTGTGTCTTGTGTAGTAATTATGTGTATTTCGTGTTTGTACTCTTGTGTTGTCTGGCCAGTAGGGATTTTGTTTTATGCGCATTTATTTATACAAGGCCTTGTTTATTTTGTTTAACTTGTATATATATATTGTTTATATATATATTGTTTATATATATATATATATTGTTTAGCTTGTTTTAAATTGTCATTTGGAAGAAATTATATTTAATGTTATTCAAGTTCGTTTAAATTGTTCTTATATGGTTATGTTCATTAAACAGTTTATGGTATGTTATCACGCTTGTTGATTATAAATTGATTCAATTTTTTTAATTTTCTGCTATTTATGTATTTGATGTCATCCACAGTTCTGTGAAAATACTGTCATTCATTCAGTTTGATCTACCCTGAGATGTTATTTTGGGGCAGCAGCCTATTTGAAGCCTGCGTTTTGTTCCCTTTCTGTTGGGTTTGTTCCGTGTTACAGCCTCGCCAGCTCCTGTTCGTAACCTGTCCAGAAAGCACCTAACCACCGCAGTTTGGCATTGTGTAATGTTAAGCCTGGCTGTTACCATCTATTTGGAGTGTTACTGCAGCAGTAAGGTCCGCAATGGAGATTTCTGGAGGCCAGGGAGGTGACGATGGAATATGAAGGGGCTTGTATGTGGCCCACGTTTTGGGTTTTGGACTTTCTCAACGCCTGATTGCAACGAGAGGGCATCCACAGGCTCAAACCCAGAATTTGTTAATTTCTCTGGAACAACGAGGGATCGGTACGCCCAACGAGCTGTGCATCGTCTCTCCCGTCCTGGAAAAACAGAATTGTGCTCTCTGATGTGACAGTGGCCAGTGATTTGTAGTGACAGTGTTTGGTGCCAGTGCTTTCACAGTGACCTGTACAATGACCGGGCGGTGTAAGGTGTGTCCTTCCTGATATGATACTTCTCATACAATATCAGTCTGTTCCTTTCCAGAATGGCGAGTGCGTGTTGTCAGATGGGGGCGGGAGTATTGTGCTGATCGCACTTATTTTGTTTTATGGAGGCACCTCCTTTGTTTCGCAACTCTCGCTTTCCCCGCTGGGTTGCGCTAGTGTCTTCCTATGGGTTGCCTCTCGGTCTGACAGTGAAAGGAGACGGCAGTCGGAGTGCTCCTTTCGCGCCGTGCGGGGTAAGTTGTTTGGCTTTAACTAGGGCTCAGGGTCCACGCGAAACATTTAGGCTTTCAGATAGGCTGAAGACTGCCCGACTCCTCGCTTGAGAGGGAATTGACTGGGGGTTATGCAAATTGGTTTGTTTTACCTGTATCTCTGTTGTGTTTCGACTTCCATTTCTGTATAAATTATTGATCCATAAAGGTTGTAGTTCTCGGAATTTTTAGTGCTCTCTTCTTTTCAGTTCCTCCCCCCCCCCTTTCTCACGATTGTACCTAAGCCCCTATGGTACACCATACCTATTTTATTTCAAAGGAGACAACCAAAAACGATTTAAATTATGATGTCCTAAATCCTGAGGGACTTTAAAACTAGATTGCAAATTCGGTTTCTAAGTTTTGATGAGCAGAAACATAATTGTACAATGCCGAGACGCGAACCCGTGTCCTTGAAGTTAGCGCAAAGGGCATACGTATAACTGTATTCAGCTGTTTGGATGCTTGACTGAAACCAAGTTGAACCGTAGAACTTGTATGCCAGTCACAATACCATTGACACTTCGCGACTTTTGGTACGTAATTTAGCCTTTTAAGACAGCTATAGTTCTTTACTGGGCGTTTGGCAAAGTCAACTATGCATGTTATTTGGGATGTACGAGACGTAGCCAAAAGTTAAATAAACAGTTCTTTGATGATTATGTGCGTTTTGACTGCATGCATCCATGTTGGATGAGACATATCTGTTATTTCTTACCAATAACCCAGGCTCTAAGTACAAGAATTCGTCATTTTATTGTTAGTTGTTAGTGTACTCATATGATAGGTTCATTTTATCAGAGGCGTTTACTGAATTGCGTTGCTATGTGTACTAACGAACAAGAAATATTTATCCAAGTAATACCTATAATTAATAATTCCCTATAGTTATTGAGTAAATCAAATTCCTTATCACGGCCTACATTAGGCTTTGAGCGATGGTCAAATTTTTAAAGCTGGTCGCTATATGAAGGCTTTGAAATTCCGTTCTCTTTGCACAGCTAAGCTATAAAAAGTTAATTATACCGTTCATTTGAGAGCTCACACCAATAACAAGGAATATCTCCGAAATGCTTCACTCTACAAAAAATTAATTTGGACTTAAATCCTATAACACGATCTACATTTTCTTTATAGTTAACTGTGGTCTATCCCTTACGGTTTACCAGTTATGCAAGTCATCAAGAGTAAACAAGACTACATAGTCTTGACTACATAGTCTTGACACAAAATTCAAAATATACATTTCATCTATCATAAAATATGTTAAGCATATGGCATTATAATAAAAGCTATTTTCAAAAAACTTAATATTTCCCATAAATGTTATATGTAAAGGATGGAAGAATTTTCTTAAAAATATTTGTGTCGTATCCTTAAAAGGCATTAAGCGTAAATACCAACTTTGGTGTTTTCGTGCTTGAGTTATGCTGTCCACAGACTGACAGACACACACAACAGACACACGCGTGTCTGCTCACGCTCGCACAAACGGGTCTTCTTCTAAAACTGCTGTTTTTGGATTCAGAGAGCCTCAAAACATGTATTTCTGGTGAAATATTGACATCAAATTTTGGGTGGAATACAATACTTTTACTTAGGATACACAGTTGAGAAGTGGCACTTAAAGGCAATATTTTTAAAGTGTTTGGATTAAAATGATAATTTTAGTATTAAAACCCTGGTAAATAAAATAACACTGGAAGAAAATATTTATTTGGACTGTAGGGTATTATTTTTTCACATCCTGCTCGCACCATCATGCGTGGGAAGTTCAAATTCCAGCTCTCTGTACGCCTGATATTTTACCACAGATATTAATAAAGGTATTTACTCTCCAAAAATATTGAAATGTATAATCGCTCCACTCTTAGATCCGCACTTCATGTAAACACAAACCGTTAACAACTAACTCGCGATACACCGAAACCTAAGCACACCATAAAATATAATACCTTAAATATTGGTAATTGTCTGTAAGTTTTCAAGATGTGTGAAAACCTAGTAAAGACTACTTGAATGTAACGCAATAGCAGCGCTATTCCTAAAACTCCTGAGTAAATTTCGTTCTGTTGCAATATAAACACGAGTCATGAGTCCACGTGGTGTTTGTGTTAGTTGCAGGTGATATGACCCTCAGGTTATCGCGGAGGGATACAATGTGCGGATCTAAGGCTGCATGGAGTATGGATACATTTATCGTTACAGAAATACATCATATTTGATAGTTGAGTTATAGTCTTTGCCTGTATACTTCTCTTTATCCATTACCATTTACTTACGTTTTAATTCATGCAGCTTTTAAACATAACCCTGTCGGCACAAGCAGCCGTCTCACTTTCAGTGTTCACTAGGTTAGTCAATACCACCTACCATGACTAATCAATCACGACTCAAATTGGCAGGAGTTAATTCTATTTGCGTGTAAATATTTCAGTAATCGTCAAAACATGGCATGCACTACACATGACAGTTACTTATAACTGAAAATACTTTTCGAACCATTTCTTTGTTTTGCAAAGAACAGAGTGTACATTGAATCAACGACAACAGTTATAAAACATAGGGTGAAATGAACTTGAAGCTTCAATGTTTCTTTTAGGAACTTTGCCATTATAATATGAGTAGTTTTCCTGGAAACATATTCGGTATGCCTGCTAAATCACAATACATAATGAGCATCGGTTTGGTAACCCCCTTTCTCTCTTATGCTAAACGAACCGCAAAATAATAGAATTCCTGTTGTGATATACATGACTTCAATTCGGTTTGGTATACACACAATGTTTACATTATTAGTCGTTATGCGCTATGAATTAACGAACGTAATACCAAATTAGTGGTTGTAGTGGTCAGCTGATTAAAACAATCAAAGCACCATTGCAACATTGCTTGTGTTTACAATTTTGGTAATATGGGAAAGACATTATAGTAGTAGAAAGTTATGGAAGTCCATTAAATAGCAACCCATTAAAGTAATGTATGGTATGATTCCACACACTTCGTATCAACATCGCTTTGCTTGTAATCACATGATGGTATAGGTAGGTTATATGTACAACGAAATGGGAAACCTCGCCCACTAAGACCTACATTGCTTTACTCCCAGGAGGAAGGGATGAAATGAAGGAATTACAGGAGGCTACAGGCAGCAGGAACACACGCCAGAGGGATACGCGGAAGTCCCCTAGGGTTGAAGACCCCTCCCAATGCTGGAGCTGCCTAGAGAGACAGAGAGCGTAGAACGATCTTCAGACAAGCAACCCTCTATCATCCACCCTTTGAGCAAGCATCCGCGCCATCTGACTGCACTGCCGCTGGCCAAAACCCAGAAACACAGCTGAAACATTAGAAGCAAATGAAGGAGTAGATGAGAAACCAATTGATTAAGGAAAATCACGAAATAGCCAGGATCAAATTGGACGGTGGACAGGAAACAAAGCCGGACCTCTCGTTACTGTGGAGTCATATTCTTCGGTATTCGATGGTGTTACAGACTGAAATAAAGATATACAACTGTAGAAACTACAGCATAAGACAGAAAACTTACGCTGTGTAACTGAAATTAGTTTCACTATTAGCAACTAATAAACGAATTACTCATGTTAAGATTATATTCTCTTATGTACCTTTAGCGCACACAAATTAATTACACCACATTTTCACGAGGAAGAACAATAAAATTCATATGGACACTTTCCTTACAGGGCTGGGCTTTAGATTTTAATTAACTGATGAATAAGTTCATAAAGTATACATATACCGATTCTTAAAACTCGTACGAAAACAACGGACCATACCTACATAGTTTTATAGTCATACATTGGATAGCAAAACAAGATCAGAAAAGGCAAACATGTGGAAAAATATCGCTACAAGAAGTAACCCCTGGAAGAAAGACAAAAAGAAGATAAATGTACTCAAATAGAGCAGCTTTAATAAAAAGGAACACCCGTATAACGCATTACCATATATTATTATAACCCATTGAATTCCTAAAATAAAATTTCAGAAAGATTTGAATAAAACATCCTAACAAAACATGACAGATTACATGTAATAACATAAGAATAAATACCAAATTACGCTTAGCTTTGTTTATATCCCTTCTCCTAAAAACAGTCTTCTGAAACCTCAGCTATCTCGTTTTAAGCAAAACCTTAATTATTCCATTCAGGTCTCCCCTGTAACCGATATGTGAACAAAAGTGCATGTTTTAAAGTGCTCAGGACCCGAAAAAATAGTTTTAGAAGGGCTCATATGCACTGTGTGGGTCTGTGTATGTGAACACCATAACTCAAAAATGAAAAGTTGGTTAAATACTAACTTGATATTCAAGTTTACCGATGACAAAGATTTTAAGAAAATTCTGCACCCAAAACTATCATATTACAAATTGACTGTACTAACTTTGGTTAACTTCTACCTCTATATATATACTAATTTTTATGACACATGAAATGTACGTCTTGAATTAATTGGATTATCTCCTAAAGTCCTTTTAATTTTTACTTATTATAGTATCAGGTAAAGCTCAAGGGATTGGCAAAATATCTGCATCTGCATAAAATATATCGTTATCCTTAAAGTGAATACTTTATGCCCAAACATTTTTATGGCTCGTGAACCATTCCTGGGATCTTTTAAGTTTTCAAATACTTCACTTTTCTCAAGAGGAAAATCTCTATTGCACTTTTATTTTCTCTACCGCTACATAGTAAGTAGAGAAGGAACTGAATTCTATCAAACAATTCTATAACGATGGCTCGTGTAAGATAAGTGTTTTGAAGCGCCTTGAATAAAAAAAAAAATAAAAGTATTTTTGTAATGTACGTTGGGA